>PVJA010005255.1:50415-80281 GCA_004027025.1 Myocastor coypus | reverse complement strand
AGTAGTCCTGGTAGGCTCGTGGACCGGAACGGTTGCCAAACGGGCTATTTGATGTGTTCAGTGCTGGAGCTTGGGCTGGAGGGGTTCAAA
The DNA here is from genome assembly GCA_004027025.1 of Myocastor coypus. Taxonomy (NCBI): domain Eukaryota; kingdom Metazoa; phylum Chordata; class Mammalia; order Rodentia; family Myocastoridae; genus Myocastor; species Myocastor coypus. Next base: position 80,191 of record PVJA010005255.1, on the reverse strand, counting down.
AAAAAAGGGGGGGGGGCGGGGAAAGGGAAGGCAGGCCAAGGATCCTGACCCAGCCGGCGCGCGGGCTCAGCTCCCAGTGGTGCGATTTGGGCTGGGCTGGAACAGGAAGTTAGTCGCCGGAATGCAGAGGTGGGGCAGAGGGACGCAGGGGCTTACCCGTGGCGGGTGCACAGGCTCAGCTCCCAGCGGTGCGGTTTCCCTGCTCTAATTCCTAGTAAGATAAGTCCCACCTTGTGCTCATCTAAGATTTTCTTATCTATTTATTCATCTTCAAAAATTATAGTGTTATTCTGGCGGATATTACGTTAAACAAAATAAGCCAAACACAGAAAGAAAAATACCAAGCTCTGGAAGACTGAAGCAGCAAGACGTCAAGCTCAGCCTAAGCAATTCACTAAGACCCTGTATCAGAATTAAAAATTTAAAAGTGGAACAAAGATGAAGATGAAAATAACAATGAAGATGAAAATGAAGATGAAGATGAAGCAAAAACCCTGACTTAAGTGCCTGCCAGGGGGCAGGAGTTTGATCTTACAGAAGAATAGTGATTATTAGAAGGTAGGAAGGATAGAGAAAAGTGAGGTTAATGACATATACCAAAATACATTTAGATGGAAAATTTATTTTGAGTATTTTATAGCACAGTAAACTAACAACAGTTTACAACAATTCATCCATATTTTTATAAAGAACTAGAAGACTTGAGTTTGTGGCCAAAAAGCACAAAAAATGATAAATGTTTAGGGAAATGGAAATATTAATTACTCTAATTTGTTCATTTCATATTAGTATAAGTGTATCAAGTTTTTACACTGTAGCCTATAAATATGTATAATTATGTGTCAGTTAAAAGTGAATCTCCAAAAACTATCTAAATATTCGAAGTCCTATAATTTTCTCCAAAATCTTGATGTTAGAATTATTGTTAAAGTTTAATTAAATAAAATAAATAGGAAAAACTGACATGTTCACAATGCAAAGTTCTTGTATTCATGAATGTAACATATTTCTCTAATTCAATTCTGAATTATAGACTTTTAATAGATGTTAAGATTTTATTTCTAATAGTCATACACTATTAGATAGGGTCATCCCTAGATGCTATGAATAGTGTCTTATTTTCTACCAGATACTTTCATAGGTAATAACAAAAAGGTGAAATTGTATTACTGGATTTTTTAAAGTTGATCTTTGCACAGATAGCTTATAGCTATTTCAACTTATTGCAACACAAGCAATGCATTAAGAAATATATCTTATACAAGATCTAGTTTTTCTGCAGGAGGACTCCTCCAAATACTGCAAAGAAACAGTGTGCCCACAAAATTCACGTCCACCTGAAATTTCAGCATGTGGCCATACTTAGAAATAGGGTATTTGTAGATGTAGTTAATTAAAATGCAGTCTACTTCATTAGACTAGGCTCTAAAGTCAATTACTAATGTTGTTACAAATAGAGGAGCAGAGGAGGCAGAAACTGAAACAACACATCTACAAACCCAAAGTGCCCGAAACACTAGGAATTCGGAAAACGCAAGGAAACATTCTTGACCAGAGTATTCTTGGGGAAGACATCCCTGCTGATCCCTTGGTTTTGGACTTCTAGCCCCATGAACTATGATTTAAAAAGTATCTATTATTTTTGTGGCAATCTATTACAACAGCCCTAGAAAACTCAAACGCTGTGTCTCTACAATGCTAAAAGTAGACAACTTAGTTATTTGCTTCACCATATTTTGGTACACGTAGTAGTGCTGGGTCTTCTTTATTTTTGTGTATAAATGTGAGTACCTTCACTGGTAAGTTTAAATCATTAGTGTTCTTTGTAATTATTGTTTGTTGTTGTTGTTGTTTTTGGGTTTTTTGGGGTTTTTTGTTTGTTTGTTTGTTTGTTTGTTTGTTTTGCGAGACCAGGGTTTGAACTCACAACCTTGCACTTGCCAGGCAGGCACTTGCACCATGAAGCTATCTCCCGACCCCTGTAATTATTGTTACATTAAAAACATTTACTATTTTGTTTTCTGTTTTCTAGTTTCTAGTTTTTATTCTCTTTTTCTCTTTTCTGTTTTCCTACTTTCAGTTACATGGGTCGAAGTTACTTCTTCTAGTTGTGAAGTTTGTGTCCTATTTTCTTCTAGATTATTCCTAACTTAAAACCCATAATTAGGTTGTTTTTCTTCATCACTTCTGAAATTTAGTCAATATCTTCATCTCATTTTTCCAAAGAGACCAGCAATTTAGGATGTTTTTATACTCTGTGGTCTACATCTTCTATCCTTCCATCAGTCTGCGATGTTCCTGAGATCCTTTTCAAATTGTTTTATTTTTATTTGATTTTTTTAAAGATTTTTGGCTGCTAGACTGACTATACATTATCCTATTTTGCTCTGATCTAATCCATTCAACCTTTTATGTGTCCTCTCCCCCATCTTTTTGTATTGGCTATTCTACATCAGCTCAACTTTTTTTTATTATCCACATGAAAGAACATGAATTATTTTTTTTCTACGGCTAGATTATTTACCTCAACTTTATGTACATTGGATCCTTCCATTTTGCTGCAAGAAATTGGATTTTATTCTTTATAGCTGAATAACACTTCCTTGTGTCTATATGCACATCTCCTAGATCTTTATATGTTTTGGTTTTTTCTCCTTAGAATTATTTCTTCTCCTTAAATTCTATTTTAGTGTCTCAAAGTATTGACACATTAGCTCTTTTGTTTGGTGCAGAATGAGTCTGTTCAATCTTTCCTTCACTGTGAAAATTTTTATTTAGCTGTTCTTCAAATATTTTCCTTTTCTATTTCATTCTATACCCACTATTCATCATGTATTCTTTTTTTTTCTAATTTTCATACTCTTCAATTTTCTCTTACTTTTTTTCTCTACTTTTGTTGCCTTCCATGGATATTTTGAGCTTTGCTTCATCTCATTAATTTGCTGTAAAACATATTCATTCAATCTATGAATTAAGCTATTTATTTCTATATCTGACTGGCTTTTTAATATTTAACTTCATGGGCCAGGGAGTTAGCTGAGTAGAATAACTGCTTACCTGGCAAGTGCAAGGTCCTAAGTTCAATCCCCAGTACCGCAAATAAGTAAATAAATAAATAGAAATAAATAAATTTAACTTCATATCCCTCTTTGTTTGTAGCATTTTGTCTGCCCTTGAGAATATCTATGAGTATTATTATAATTCTTGTATTCTCTGACTCATTAGTTCTGCTCCCTCTATTTTTTGTTCCATTTCTGTCCTCATCTTGGTAGTGTTTAACATTAATGTTTCATCATTATCTCTTTATTTTTCCCATTTCCTTTGAAGTATCAGTTAGAGTCTTAACATTATGGTCTGAGTTCTGTCCACATCTCTCTTGCTTCTAGAAATCTCGAGAATGAGATTCCAAGAAGGAAACTCCAGCTGAGTTCCCCATCTTGATCTCATCTCTCCAGTCACATGATCTCAATTTGAGGTTTTCAAAATGTAGCCCAATTGTCTTAGATTTCTTTTCATTTTCAATAAAATTGGACGATGTCATAGACCCACCAGACACTTTCCATTAGCTTATGAAAAAGTTATTCCTAGAGATAAGTGTAAGGTAGTGATAGACCTGAATGACAAAAAAGTACTATAGAAATTTTAATTACTTCCAAAATTTCTTAGAATTGCAATTCTTTGTGAAGAATTAGAATTATTATAGTGATTCATGTATTCTTCCCTGCTCCTATGGCTTCTTAATGAACTTACCCTGTTTGATGTGCCCTTTTCATTCAAAACTTATTAAAATTTACATTTGAAGATTTTTTAAAACTAACTTTTAACTGACAAAGGAGATAACTGATGAAGTCTCTTGGGTTTTATAAACTAGTTTGGATATTGATGTAAAAATATTCTAAGAGGCTTCTCCTCCCTTATGGTACACCCTAGAGATAAAACACTTAGAACTACTTAAGAAACTGCTAGAGCACAGCCATCTGAAGGAATTAATTAAGGTACAATTCAAAGAACTTACCAGGAAGCATGAAAAGTCTGAAGATGATCTGAAGGGCCTACAAAGTGTTGGGTACATTGTAAGTGAAGTGCTTATACAATTAACTGAAGAAAAATTCATTATTACAGCTACCATGGTCCAACATATGCTGTAAGTAGTTGGTGAAGACTGACAAAAGGAAGCTGATGCCAGAAACAAGAGCTGCTTTGTCAATTCCTTTCCTCAGTAGCCCATAATCTCCTTGATCAGAAAATTTGGGACACCACTGAGTTACAGGATATCACAGCAGAGGTTTTCTTACATCCTGAGTCCTCACTGACCTTGGAGGTCTAGGACCAAAATATTGGCTATCTTTTTTTTTTTTTTTTTTTTTTTTTGCAAGACCAGGGTTCAAACTCACAACCTTGCACTTGCCAGGCAAGCACTTGTGCCACGAGCTATCTCCCCAGCCTCCTCACTATCCTTTTAGCCTATCTATCTCTCTAATTTTTGATCTGAAAACATTAGTTGTTAAACACCCAGAAGAAATGTTTAATGATATCACTACCCTGTAACAGTGGCAGTTAAGCTTAACATCACTGTCTGAATACATGTATTAATATGCTCAACTGTAAAAGGCTCAACTCAACAACTTCTGACAATTGCTAAATGTGCTGATAACTCACTACTATTATGAACTACAGGTCTATATTGAGGTATTTTGCCGAATTTACATACCTATAATCTTTGGACTGGCATCAAGTATGAAAAGGTCCTTTAAAGACATCTCCAAATACAGCTTCTCTAACTGTAATGGAACACACATCTCTGATAAACGAAGCAAAAAACATGGATATGTTGGGTGTCATGAAAGCTAGGAAATTGATCAAATGTGTGTAGGTGGGACTAGACCTCAGTGCCTAAAGCAAACAAGCCACCTCAGTCCTGAGATAAACACCCTGTCTGGTTAAAGTCAGCTATTAGTCACCAGGAAACCTTGTGTCACATGTTACTAACTTTGCAAAAGTATAAATAAAATACTGTTTTGTTGTGAAAAAAAAAAAAAAAACGTTGGTTTGGATATGACTACACTATCATGATATATTTGCCAAAAAAAGGTGGATCTGTTGGTTTGCAATATGTCTCATGAAGATCCCTTGGAATGTTTCTTACTCTGCATTTGGAGGGCTGTCAGAACAGACTCAGGAATTAAGAATTGTTCCAGTGTATACAATAATGCTTCCAAAAAGCTGCTTGTTATATGGACCACCAAGCACAGGAAAAACACACTTGGCACAAGCTGTTACTTGCTAGCTGGTATAATTTCTTAAAGGTTGTATCTAGTTCTATTAAAGGTAGCATCTACTTCACACTGGTGAAAATGCAAAACATTTTTAACTTAAGAAATGTTTAATTATTCAGGGGACCACCAGTCTTGCATCATTTTTATGGATGAAATACATGCTACTGCTGGTCATTAGTTTTCTGATGATACTTCAGCTGACAGAGAAATTCCTACAACTTTAATGGAATTACTGAATCAGATGGATGTGTTTGATACTCTGCATAGAGTTAAAATGATTATGACTACAAAAAGGAAAGGCACACTAGATCCTACATTGCTGCATCCAAGAAGATTAGATTTAAAAAATACATATTGTTTCACCAAATGTAACAAGCAATATTAGATATATTAAAAATCCATACAGGTCCCATTGCAAAACATGGTGAAAGACATTGTGAAGCAACTGTGAGGCTTTCAGATGGCTTTAATTGAGTAAATCTGAGAAATGTTTGTACGTAGTGCAGGTATGTTTGCAATCTCTATGATTATTTTATAATTTAGGAAGATGGCACTGACTCTTAGAAGCCAGAGTCAAAATTGTATAATTTACTATAAGGTTTGTGCTGCCTGCAGGACAAATACTAACTTAATATACAAATAAAGTTAAAGAAAATAGTGTGTGTATAATCAGTGATCTCATTAAAAGTATATTAATAAAATATGTGTGGATAATACCATGAAAATTAGTATGCAATTGAGTAAATCAAATTTTAAAATTGGTACCAAAAATTTGTATGTTAATGTTTTTATTACAGCAGAAGCTTTAAGAGTATTAAAGCTTCATATTTGTAATGTAAGCACTTTGTAAAATATTGAAAGTGGCTTGAGATGGTAATATGAGACCATTTGTTATTATTTATTTTATATCATTTGTTTTCCTCATCCTAAAAAAATTGAATAAATTTTGTTTGATTTAATATTTTTTAAAATACTACAATAGAAATTAAGCAGATTTCTACAGAATTATTCTTGGCTGCCCTTGTATTCTTAGTATGCCAACATTTATATTTGACCAGACATTTTTATAGAAGTATAGCCTTTTTTATCTGACAATGACTTACTCAACAAATATTTAGAGGACATTTACTATACTTTGGTTCTAGCTGTTAGGCACCTACCTTCACTGAATTCAATTAAGTTCAAGAATCCAGGAAGAATGTAGGTTATATTAAGACACAGGCTCAGTGTCTTGCAGGTATCTAGAACAGTGTAAATATTAGTTGAATGTTAAATGGGTAAATATTGGACACTAATTAAAACCACGCTGAATGTTATGAAAAGAATATGCCAATGTTGGGGCCCAGCAGGATGGCTTAGTGGTCTAAAGTGCCTGCTTAGGAAAGCTTAGGCGGCTGCAGGGAAGGCGGTTCGATCCCCAGCACCACATGCTGCGCCAACCCTGCCTTCAGGGCAGGCTGAGCCAGCCATAAAAATAAATAAACAAACAAACAAAAGTTCTGAAACAAGAAAAAAATAAAAATAAAATAATTTTTTTTTAAAGTGCCAATATTGAAGATCATATAAATGAGAGGCCAAGCCTACTTGGGGGGATTATGTATTATTTAATTAGTGTCCAATATTTACCCATTTAACATTCAACTAATATTTACACTGTTCTAGATACCTGCAAGACACTGAGCCTGTGTCTTAATATAACCTACATTCTTCCTGGATTCTTGAACTTAATTGAATTCAGTGAAGGTAGGTGCCTAACAGCTAGAACCAAAGTATAGTAAATGTCCTCTAAATATTTGTCCAACAAAATAATGGACAGATGAAAGAGGCATTCCTTTAAAATTGTTACTACAGATCTAAACAGTCAGCACCTGGTTTCCTTTCAGGCCCTTTATTATACATAGGGAGTGGAATAACCTCAGAATTTTCACTATTAATTTCTATGAATGAGAAGTTAAATGAGTTGCTTCTAATATCAAAATTTTACAGGAAAATAATTTACACATAGTTTAACAACGTTAATTGTGTTTCTTACTTCTTCCCTACATGTACCCCAACCCAACTCACTTTCTGATTTGAAGATGAAGGAGCCTCCCTGCACCCTTGTGATGATACCTACTGTGGCCCTTTCCCAGAATCTGAACCGGAGGTCAAGGCTGTAGCTAACTTTCTCCGAAAACACAGAAAGCACATTAAAGCATACCTCTCCTTTCATGCATATGCTCAGATGTTGCTGTATCCCTATTCTTATAAATATGCAACAATCCCAAATTTTAGCTGTGTGGTAAGTACTTGACCCAGTGATTTCATGCTTCCTTTCTGATGCTAATATGACTCTAAGTACAAGTAACAATAGCAAATATATATTTATAAACTTACTTATTCTTGATAATTTTCACATACCAACTTTATTATTCATGATTTTTATATATTAACTCATTTCTTCTTCATGTTTCATACATTAACAACTTATATCTACATAATTTATCCCTAGATTATAGATGAGAAAACTGAGACCCAGAGAGAGTAGACTAAGAATACACAACTATGAAGCATTAAGGATTTAGCACTAGCCTGAAGTTATTTTTAACTAGCATACTGCTTTTCAAATGTAATTATTTCAAACCTATTTGCATTCCTACCTCAGGTTGTACAGAAAAGATCAGAATAGATTTGATTAATATTTCAGCTTTGGTCACATATGCCATGCTGTAATTAACTTTATTGAGTCAATAATTGTTCATAAATTATAGGCTCACTCTCATTAATTAAAAAGCAAGCTTTAATATATAAGTTCTATTTGCTTAATACTACTAAATCTCTGGACATGCACCTGAAAAGTTAGTACGAAGAATGAACAGACTTTAAGGCATAAGATTACTTCAAAATGAAAAAGCAAAAGAGTTTTTTTTAATCACAAAAACCCAATAAGCTGTTCCTTGTAGAGTGTAATTCATTGCAACGTGACTTCATTTCAGAGCCCATAGCATCTAAGGGCCTATGAAGTTCAAAACCAAGATAAACTAATACACAGCATTAGTAGTCAGGATAGCAATTATCTTTGTGGAAAGGGAAGAGAAGCAGTGATTGAAAGGAAGAATGAAGGGCATTTGGTTGCTGCTGTTGTTCTATTCCTTGACCTAGACAACGGTTAGAGGAATGCATGTAATTTTCAATCATTTATTAGTTGTAAATTGGATGTTTTTGTACTCTTCTGTATATATGTTTGAGAGATTCTAACTCCTGACAACACTGAATGTGTGGTTTCTTTTCCAACATCACTCCTCAGATCCCAGCTGGGTGTCTACAGGGTAAGGCCTCAGTCCCCTAAGACTCTCATACTTGAACATCAATTTCCATCAAAGGATTCCAGGTTCCCACAACCCTGTCCTCAGTTTCACTAATTTACTACAACTCACAGAGGAAATGCTACACTGTTGCCAGTTTATTAGAAAGCACACAACTCAAGTACAAGGCAGAGGGCAGAAACCACAGAGGTCATGCGCCTTCTCAAGTCACACCACCCTCCCAGCAATTTGCTGTGTTAACCAACCCAAAAGCAATTCAAACTCCATTTTAAGGGTTTTTTTTATATAGAAATTTCTTTATATTGGCACACTTGACTTAATTATTGGCTGTTGGTGATAAACTCAATGTCAGATCCCCCTGTCCTCCTTCAAGGCTAAAGAATAGGCCTGAAAGTTTCAACCACCAGATCACATGGTTTGGTCTTTCTGATACTAGGCTCCATCCAGAAGATATCTGAAGCACCCAGTCCCAGCCAGTTTATTAGGATATAAAAGACTCTCTGAAAGCTCCAGAGCCTTAGGAACTGTGTGTGAAGAATCAGAAACAAAAGCCAAATCCTTTTTTAGTTACTAGAATAAAAAGTTTTATAAAACTTTTCTTCTTCTTTCATCCCCAGATCCTGCACCAAATGCTTTGTGATTTGGGGAATTTCTGATCTAGTGGTCCAAGACCTGGATGGAATAGGGGACATGAGGAAGCCATAAAAGAACCTAGGGAAAGGTTGTGTTCTGTCATAGGGCCTTTCTCCTTGGAATTTCAAGAATTCTGAGCAAATTATCTCTTTAAAAATATTGTAAGGTGATAGTTGTTTTCTATATTACTATTTCTCAATTTGTCTGTGGATCAGATAGGATTTCTTTTTGTTACTGGTGCTGCTACAACTGATGTTTCTACTGACCTCACAACCTAAACTACCTCTACCATATTTCTATAGGCAACTCTCTAACCCTTATAGGTATACTACCTATTCATATTCTTATAACATATGATGAGAAATATGTTATACACTGAAACTATTATATGACAATGTTCTCCATATTTTAAATTTATCTTTTGAGCATGAGTTCAGCCTATTTTCTTTTGTCTGTGTTTGAAAGGTGTGGCATAAAGGTAGATAAAAGGTTTATAACCAAGAGATTTGCCTCCCTATATCTGGAGTTTTGGTTGGGTCTGTTTGTTTGACTGGTTGATTTGTAGTTACCACACATTTGTTTGGTAACATTTGTTTGGTAACATTTTACAGGATTTTTTGCTGTCCTGGTAATTAAACCCAGGCCCTTTGCACTGAGCTTCATCCCCAGAAGCTCTTCTTCTTTTTATCATGAGACAAAGATTTTCTAAGTTGTTGTTACACAGACTGTGCTTGAGTTATGCTCCAATTTACAAACCCTGACTCAACCTCCCAGAAATCTCAGACTCCAGGCATGCACCACCACCCCCATCTGTGATATTTTCAATCATCCCAATTGGCATCTAGTGAGTAGAAGCGCAAGATACTGCCAGACCTCTTACAATGCACAAGACAGCCCCCACGGCAAAGAATTATTCATTCTAAAAGTCAATAGTGCCATTGCTGAGAAATTCTCAAGTGGGTTAAGCACAAGCTAAATCACTAGAACTAAGATTAAAAGTTCTCAATCTCTGTAATCACTAAATGTTAACCAGAAACCATGGAATTCTATTAAAATTGTTTCTAAAACCTTTCATCAGTGTGGAAAAGTTTGTGCTTCTGCCAACATTTTAAAGTCATTTATTAAACTACTTTCAATGTGGCAATATCTAAATAAAAATATTCTCCTTAATTTGCTGAGGATAAATGAAGTCAGGGTCTTTTTAACAATTAAAAAGAAGAAATGCTACAGAAAGTAGGAGTCACTTAAGTCTTTAAAATAATATCTAATTTCATCAACTTGAAAAATAATTTTGGGAAAAGTTATAAAATGTCCATTATTTTAGAAATAGATTACATCTCAACCCTTTATTAACATGCACCTGTATTCAAATACAAAAAAAGATGGTGACCTCAAAAGGTTAAAACTATTCTCATGCTTTGTTTAAATAAACAAAGAGGTCCCCTTTTAAAATTCTTAGTAGTCTTTTTTTCATTAGTCATCTAAAATAATAAAAAACAAAAGTCACCTGGCCAGCAGAATGCAGTAATCTTCTAAATGTAGAAATAATCTGCCTCTGGCATGTGATACTGTTAAGACAGTTGGAGATGTTAAAATCTTCAAACATTCTCCATAAAGATAGCTCATAATGGTGTTTACATTTCTTTTCTGTTGGCTCCTATGAGAAAAATGTCATCATCAGTGAGATCAATAAGAAAATAGCCTGCCAGCTCTTGAAGACTGGCCCCTGAATAGCCACAAAAGGTGTATTTGTTGCCAATACTACCTTAGCCTTCCCTGAGCTGAATGAGAGCAGAAACTTGAGGCTCAGTCTAGCACACACCACCTTGTTGTCCAGAGGGCTTCAATTAAAGTATTAAATTATTTATAAGAGAACTGAAATGGGAGAGTTGTACACTGGTTTCAATGTAGCTGTTTTCCTCTCACTTGTCACACAATACTTCTCTACTTTTGAAACTAGTGCTTTTACACCATTTGAAAATGTTTTAAAAGACAACCAATGTCCAAGTTCATGTTAGAATATCAAGCTTCTAAAATCTTGATTGTATTGAGTATTTTTCCTAACTTTTGATACTGACAGGAATGGTTCCATCTTAGAATTTCTCCATCTTGGCAATACTTAACTAACTTTCGTGAGAAGTGATGGACCTTACAGTCAAGGAGCATCCTGGCATTGATGTCCTCACTTCCATTAAGGATAGACATATAGCATAATAAAAGACATTCATTCTTGATGGTTTCTTGATTGATCCAAGTATGTTTTAAATACCTGTACATGTGCACTGAAAAATACTTAATGATCAATATAATTGCCAAAATACCCTTGCAGACTTGTACTTATTCAACATTCATACAGAAAATATTGATTAAGCCTCTTTTATACACAGCCATATTGCTAAGGACTGAATATGAGTAAGCTGTGAGGGAGAATGACATTATCCCTGCTCCATCAAAGATTTTATTATATATAGAAATAACTATCTTGAATGACAGTGAAGAGAACAAACATGAAATCAGCCTCAGAAAATATTGATACTTAGCTCATTCTTTGCTGTTTAACCTCATTTAATCTCACAGTCCTTCCTTTCTCATCTGTAGAATAGAGATTATTAATCACTGGTCGCTGTGAAGAACATTAAAAGGAAATGATGTGCTAAGAATATGTTGCAAAATGAGTACTTCATCATCATCATCATCATCATCATCATCATCATCATCATCATCATCATAGTATTAATAGCTATTAACTAATGTGTCCGTCATGGTCTCTGACCAGTAAGCCTTAAGCAACAGAGCAGTGTTTCTTAAAATTTGAGTGACAGGTGATACAGCTTATCCATTTTCCCTTAAAGGAATCTGCAGCTTACAAAGCTGTGAAAGCACTTCGATCGGTATATGGGATAAGGTACAGATATGGACCTGCTTCCAGAACATTGTGTGAGTTTCCTGTGTACACTGTGCTAGAATTATCTTCTCTTGAACCAATATCTTGTATCCTGACTTCTCTTTCAAAATGCAGAATGTGTTCTCCCTAATATGAAATTTATGCCAAGGAAGATGGAAGGAGCTTAAGTCTAGTTTTACATAGCCTGATGGAAATAACTATATCAATTTAAAAAATTTTAAGCAAAGACTATGCTAGGTATGTGATAAAGAGTACAAGTTGAATTGAGATTATATGACAGTAGAAAGTACCAAAATGGGTTTCCTGGGCTCAGGCTTATAGCTCAGTGGCATAGCACCTTCCTGGCAAACATAAGGTCCTGAGTTCGATTCCCAATACCAGAAAGAGGGACAAGGGGTTCTTAATTAATTATAACTACAGTAAGAGTGGAAAGGGACCTTGAGAAGATAATAAAGTAAATGTTTTAGCTCTATGACAGTTTCCCTCTTATTCATTTCCTCCTCTATTCTTATGAAAAGCTGTTTCTTACATGAATCTTCCACTGATTTTTTCCCTTAAAAGGTGACTTAAAAGTGTTTCTTTTTTTTTTTTTTTTTGTCTTTTTGAGACAGGGTCTCACTATGCAGTTCAGGCTGGCCCTAAACTCACTTTTATAGCCCAGGCTGGTCTCGAACTTGCACTGATCCTCCTGCCTCAGCCTCCCAAGTGCTGAGATTACAGGCATGCACCACCACACCCGGCTTGTTTCTTCTTTTATATGAAATAAAAACCAATTAGTGATATAAAGAGAACTTGGACACAGATCTAGAATATGTGTATTTTCATCAAAATTCTGCCAGTTGTGTCATTCTAGCCAACATATTTATTAATTCTGAGCTTTAGTTCCAACAACCATAATGTGAAAAATTGGTTTAGATGAGTTTTCATGCTCTTTCAAATTCTAAAATTTACTGATTGCATAATTGGCAAAGTCTAGTGACAGGTTTTATGTACTTGAATATTTCTATAAGCACATAGTCTGTATGTGTATGTATAGGCAAATATCATCTTATTGTTTCTCAAAAACATTTTTTATCTATCCGTATCTTACCTTTGACTTCCTTCAGCCTTTGTACAAAGCTTGATATGTCAATTAACATTTTTGTCAGTTTATCCTAATAATTAAGCTAACATAATCATCCATAATTTTTAAGATCATGATCATTAGTCTCATGTTGACTTTATAGAACTATTTTCCAGTAGTCATCATGAAAGAGAGAAAAATGTATTTTAAAACAATTATATTTCCAACTGAGACCAACATAACCACATATTCACAATTTTACACTATTTTTTAAAGTTCTTATAGTTCACCTTAAAGCTTGGTATAAAGATACAATCATAGTGTTATGTTTACTAAAAGCAATCTTCATTTCCACAGAAATGAAGCTATTATATCACCATGATGTAGCTGTTGACACAGCTATCTTCAACTCTGGTTATATGTCTACTATTTGTAATTCTGGTGTAGGCTAATAAGACTAACAGTGAAGCCACAGACTACCTATACCCTTAACTGAAGCAAAGTGAATCTGAGGAACAGCAGAGTAATTTAGCTGTCATCTTTACGTAAAAATTCCATTCTAACTTATCCTAGAAAAATAGCATAAAAAGTAATTTTGAATGAAAAATTAACATACTCTGAAAATTTAAGCGCCAGAAAAATAGCTAAGTGTGCCATGCCAAACCTGCCCCCAGGAATGCGCTGAGATGGCAATGAAGACTAGGAGTGGGGGCCCATACCTGTAATCCCAGCTCTTGGGAGGCTGTAAAAAGTGCATCACTAGGAGTCTGATCTAGTAATGAGACCCTGAACACCCTGTAAACCCTTCCCTAAAATAAAATAAAATAGCTAAGCACACTAAAGTCCTGCTTAGGCAAGCACAGGGACAAAGATTCTATCCCCAATACCACATGCCTTGTCAGCCCACCCTTGGGGTGCTGAGTCAGCCACAAGTCCAGATGTGGTGGCGCACACCTATAATCCCAGCACTGGGGAGGCTGAAAACAGGAGAATCTCTAGGGATCTGAGCTGTGTGGTGAGACCCTGTACAAAATACATAAATTTTTAAAAATAGAATAGTGTACCAAAGATAATATAAATATCATATAATGTAGATAATATAATATTATAATATAAATATTATATAATATAGATAATATATATTTCAGGAAAAAAGTATACCAAAGTTTTTCTATGAAACATATATTATTTTATTTATTTTTTAAAATATTTTTATTTACTTATTTATTTTTCTTGTTTCAGAACCTTTGTTTGTTTATTCACTCATTTTTATGGCCGGCTCAGCCTGCCCCAAGGGTAGGGCTGGCACAGCATGTGGTGCCAGGGATCGAACTGCGGTCCCTGAACCCACCCAAGCTTCCCCAAGCAGGCACTTTAGACCACTGAGCCATCCCACCAGGCCCCAGCCTATTATACTAAAAAACTATACATTAGGTATTTAGGGAGGAAAAACATTTTGGGAGAAGACATTTGGGGAGTCTGGTGAGATATTTAGAGAAATAATTGACTATGATCAAATGAAAAATGAAATAAAATCACAAGAGGCAAGGAAAAATCTAGAAATTACAAGGTGAAATAAAAGCAAAAGATAGTAAAGGCGGGAATGAAAAATGAGAGAGAGAAAAAATGAGGTGGTTTTCTGGAAATAGATTTTCAATACTCTAGACCTTTGAAGTAGAGAAAAACTCAATGATAAGATCTAAAAGAATATTTTAAAAAGTCCCCAGTATAAGTTGCTTATTGGTAAATGAAGTAAACATAAAGATAAATATCATGGGACTTGAGGTTGAGAAATTTTAATGTTATCACACTGGCAAAGAATTAACGCATGGACTAGATCTTCTATGATATCAGGTCTGATTTACAATTATTGTGAGCCAGATGTCAGGAAATTACATTATACTTATTGGAAAATTATTTCCCTGGGGTAATTAAGTTTAGCTTAAAAAGTAAGTACTACATATACATATTTTGAAAATTATGCAAATTCTGCTGTGGTGCTAATTCTAATTTCATTTATTTATTCTAGATGTAAGCTCTGGTAGCTCAATGGATTGGGCTTACAAAAATGGAATACCGTATGCATTTGCTTTTGAACTACGTGACACTGGGCATTTTGGATTTTTACTCCCAGAGATGCTCATCAGACCCACCTGTACAGAGACCATGCTGGCAGTGAAGAATATCACCATGCACCTGCTAACGAAATGCCCCTGAGTCAGGTCAGCCTCCAGAGAGTCCACTGACGCTCACCAAAGGCTGCACAACACCAGCAAAAACCAATCTCAAGAGAAGGGCAACAATTTAGAGGGAACACATCTATGGAGTTTAGAATGATCATCTCACACAATTTGACACTTTCCAACAACAGAAAACAGTAAAACTTAGAACATAACCTAGTTTGTTATAAGAAATGGCATGCATGGGGCTGCGGAGATAGCTCGGTCGAATAAGTGCTTGCCTGGCAAACACGAGGGCCTGAGTTCAATCTCCGGTCCTGAAAGAAAAAAAGGCATGCATTTTGTACCCTTTTAGGATTCTTAGTTGCTTACAGGTGAAGGAATATTGTCAAATTCACTGCTTTCAAAAGCAGATTAGTTGAGGATTTACCTTTAAACAACTACTAACCCTCAATTAAAATCTAGACTACGAGTAATGTTTGATGTCTTTGTTCTCATTGTGAATGGAAATTTCGAAATGAAAAGCAATTCTATTTCTTAATATAATTTTTTTCTTTATAATTTCTTTATAATTTTTTCAATATTTGAGGTTATTCACATCTTTATCCACTAGTATAAGTGCTATACTTACCTATAAAAATACAGCAAAATAGAGCAACTTACATTTAGATTCTGAAAACTTCACTTTTAAAAAAATACTGAATACTGAAGTGCCAGGCAAAGTTAAGAGCTTCACACTAATAATCTCACTTATTCTTCATAATATATATTTCAAATGAGGAAACTAAGGTTCAGAAAGTTTAGATAGACTTTCCTTTTGAAGAAGATAATAGCTACCTATACTTCTGGAAATAGCTAAAACTTCTGAACAAAATATAAATTTTAATCACGTTAAAATCATCTAACAAGAAAAATAAGGAGACCTCAGGGCAGAAATTAAGTGAAGACAGGAATCTAGAAAAAAAAAAAAGTGGTTCCCTATTAATCCTGAAGCATTTGTCAAAGCAGCTGAATACAGACTGCTTTTTTTGCAGCATTTTGAGGAATGGGATCAGAGAGCAAAGCTCAGGGCTATTCCGTATAGGGAAGTATAATATATTAATGAGGATTCCTGAGAGTTGTACATTCAGTGTAATTAGAAATCTCCACACTGCTTTCCTAGTGGACAATTAGGAAAATTATCCATTTTGAGTTTGGGTAAGAGTGGAACAGAGGGAAATTGTCACTGAGAGACTGGAACCACAGGTTAGCTTTTACACAGACTTATGGCCCAAATTTGGACTACTTAAATAGTCTGATAAACTCCTACCCAAGCATTTAATTCATGTTAATCCCAAAGTGGTAATGCCCTCAAGCATCTGGTAGAAGCAAATAAAATCCTCTTAGGGGATTTGCTTGACCAATACATATCATGAACACCAGGATAAAGAGATGAGCCTAAAAGCTTCCAGAGGGCACAAAAAAGACTTCAGACAAAGGAATGAGGACATGAAGAGTGTGAAACTTCTCAACAGCACTTAAAGACAATGGAGAAATGCCTCAGAGTTTTGAGAAAGAAGAGCTACATGCAACAAAGTTATTAATGAAATATGAGGCTAAGACATAAACATTTTTGTAAAAATTTCCTCTAAAGAAACTCCCAGATAAGGGCCAGCAAGACAGATCAGCAGACTAAGAACTTGTTCAATCCCCAGTACCACATGCCATGCCAGCCCCACCCCCAGGATGCCCTGAGCCAGCCACTGAGACTGAGCATAATTATGTGTGCCCATAATGCCAGGATGGGGAGGCTGAATACAGAAGGATCACTACAAGTCTGGGCTGTGTAGTGAGACAAAGAAAGAAACTCCTGGACAATGTGCTCTACACCATGAAAGTAAACCAAGAGAAAGAAATAGAACCCAAGTGAGGAGCCCAATACAGAAAACAGGCCTGGAGATGCATCTCTAGATAACAATGAAGGAAGAGTTCCAGGTAACAATTTTATATCAGACTTACAAAGGAACTAATTTGAAACAGAAGAAAAAGAACAGCAAGAAGAGAAGCAGTAGGAAGAAACTTCAGATGAATATGAAGATAAACAGGAAATGGACAAAAAACTATGTTCACAGGTGATTTCTCCTTAGAACCTGGGGATAAATTCCTAATAAAAACACAGACAACCAAGCTAACAAAATAATGTATTTTTAACTGGTGAAAACAATATGTTACATAAGAAAAAAATGAAATCCTATTGTGTCATGTGACTTAAATAGAAATACTTACGTCGGCAAAATAATATTATGTAAAAGTTTAGCCAAAGGATGGGAGGAAATAAAATGCATATGAAAAGAAGGGGTATAGGAGAGCTATGTCCTCATCTTCCATAGAAGGAAATTAATAAATTATCTGTAAAACCAAAAATTCAAGAAATACTTGTATGTACATTTTATTTATAAATAAGAAAGCAAATACTTATCAAAATAACAGAAAAAATTAAAAATTATTGAACTAATAAAAATGAATTGGGAGTAAGGAGGGATGGAATAAAAGACTATTGTTTATGATAAAAGCCTTGTCCATGTTATTTAACAGATTTTTTTAAAATTAAGGAAATAGAGGCCAGGTGGGATGGCTCAGTGGTCTAAAGAGCCTGCTTGGGAAAGCTTGGGCAGCTTCAGAGACCTCGGTTCAATCCCTGGCACCACATGCTGCGCCAGCCCTACCCTCGGGGTGGGCTGAGCCGGCCATAAAAATGAGTGAATAAATAAACAAAGGTTCTGAAACAAGAAAAATAAATAAATAAAATAAAATAAAAAATAAAAAAATAAATTAAGGAAATATACATGCCAATGAATATTGTTTTTAAAGGGGAAGTTACCTTTTAAAACAAACGGCAAATTATTCACCAGACAGTATTTTCATGTTTATGAAATTTATGTACAGGGTTTCTACAAAAATGTTAAAATTAAAATTTTAAAATATTAAATAAGTTTATATGGGAGTACCTACCACAAAAGCTAGAATATTATTAATAATTGGGAAATATTAGTTTGGTATGTATTTTGTCAATATGAGTTACGTTTTTATTATGTAGTCCTGGTTATATATTCGCAGTAATGGATCTCTCAGATAAATTTCAGGTTTGGTCCTACTATGGGCTTATGTGAAAATTTAAACTTAAAAAAAAATTTCAACTTCAAATCAGCCTGTGTAGCAGTAAATGCTCAGAGATGATTGGGGCTAGGAGCCTGTATTATACTAATTTCTACCAGTAAAATCAGCAAAAGCCTAAGTGCACAGAATATTAGGAAGGTGAACGATTAGGAGGGTGAGACCTCTGAGAATGGAAAGGTGCTGTTTCTCAAAAACCTGACTGGATGCTGGTCTCCCTGGGGAACTTAAATAGACCCTTTGGTGCCAGAAAACTATCCCCTTTGTTTGAAAGTTGGCATGTGCCTGTCCTGTTAGCTTGCTTTGTTGAGATCTGCTGTTACAACCAATGAGCAACTCCACAGTACCAGAAAGAGGAAAAAGGAAAAGAATGTATGGATCTAAAAATCATTTTTCACTAAATTATTAGATTCCTTCCACACCAAATTCTATATAACAAAAGCGGTTAGCAAGTTAGTACCAAGAACTAAAATTTGTGGCCTCTGTTGCCATTGCTCCTCCCTTTGCTCTTTGCTGTTTTGGGCCACCATGAGCTGCTGCCCTCCGCCATATGCCATCCTACCTTGCAACCAGGAAATATGAACTGAAACTTCCACTAACTGTGAGTTAAGTAAACCTTCATTCATTAAAAAAAAAAAAAGAATTGGGGCTTTCAGGTTGTCTCAGTGGTTGAAGCTCCTGTGTGGGCAATCCCAGTCAGGCACAGGGATGGCAGTTCAATCCCCACACCCACCCTTAAGACAGCCTGAGCCAGCCAAAAAAAAAAAAAAAAGAACCAAAATTTGTATTATTTTATTTGTCCTCACCTGTCACAGTATAATTGCTAAGAATATTTTTCAAAGTCAAAATAAGGACAGAAAAAATATAGAATAGAAATAATACACAAACTTCAGAGTACATGATTTAGTGTCTACATAGGCATGAAATTTTGCCCTGATGAACCTCATGCAAATTCTTTTCAATGATTACTCTCACGTTTCAGTAGCACTGTATACATTTTATGGCTCATGTTATATTTATGTCAAGCTCTACTTAAGAATATATGAATATTTGCCTCAACTGCAAGTAATACAGGCATTTTTTAAAATTATATTAGCAGGATACTTTTTCTCCTACTATTATAAAAGTAATTTTATAGATTCTAATTATTTGAGTTTCAATTCTCAATTGGTTTTAGTGAATGTTTTAGGGCTAAAGTAATAAATCACCTCAAATTGAGTTGTTTAAAATAGAAATTTACTATCCTGTGGTTCTGGAATCCAGAAGCCTAAGCTCACGGTGTGAAGGGCTATGCTACCTTTGAAACTGTCGGGCTATCCTTTCTTTTTTTTTTTTTTAATGACAACTTTATTTGTTTATTCACTCATTTTTATGGCCGGCTCAGCCCACCCCGAGGGCAGGGCTGGCGCAGCATGTGGTGCCGGGAACGAACCGTGGTCCCTAAAGCTGCCCAAGCTTTCCCAAGGAGGTGCTTTAGACCACTGAGCCATCCCATATCCTTTCTTGTCTCTTCCTCGCTTCCAGTCATCTCTTAGCAACCTTTAGTCTTGCAACTGCACAACTCTAACCTTTGCCTGACCTCACATGGCATTCTTCTGTCCTGCATCTGTCTTCATGTGGCAGCTTTCTTATAAGAATTCTAGACATGCCCGTTAGGAGCCACCCTACTACAGCAGAACATGACCCTAATTATGTCTTTAATGACCCTATTTCCAAATAAGGTCACACACTGTTTGAATTCTAGCATTCCTGAACAGATTTTTCTAATAGCCTATAAAAAGAAGCAAAATGATCTGCTCTTTCTTTTTAAATAAAAGAAGTATAGTTCAAACCATGATGAACTTAATGCTGGAAATCTATTAGTTCTAGTTCTAGTGGGAGTTGTGTGTTACCTTATCTCTTGGTAATCTTTTCAGGCTGCTGCATCATGAAATTTACAGCTAGGTTATACTATATCAAATCTAATTGATTAAACCAGAATTCTTAAGTTGACCTCAGGTCCTGAGTAGAACTGAACAGCCTGGAGCTTCCTGCCTTTATAGACTGAGAGACACAGGTATACAGACACCCAGGTGTCCAGCTTGTTTGATGCTGTTGTGATAAGCAGTAGCACTCTCAGCTGATTTGCTGAGTCTGTACAGCAGTTCAAATTCCTTCCTCAGTCCAGTCCTACTTCCTTTCCCTTCCTTTCATGACTGGTAGTTTTTAATAAATACATGGTTCCTCAAATCTGGTACTGGAAAAAAAAAAAAAAAAAGGACCCACCTCATTTCCCTTGTAATTTTCTTAAAGTGCCTTGAGAGTAGAGACATGCCTTGAGAGTAGAAAATGCCTTGAGATATAGTAGCATCTCAGCATTGAGCCATATGCCAAGCACAAAGTAAATATCCAGTATATATTTGATGAATGGATTAACTTAATATACCTAACAGTTTAACGTTGGTTTCTCAAGAAGCTGCTCACGAAGCAAGAATTTGAGTACAAGTATAATTTATGAGGTGATTTCACGATTTCAGAAACACTGGTGTGGAATGAGGGAAGGAAAGCAAATGAGAGGAAAGGAAAGGGAATAATTTATTAATCATTGCCACTGTGGGCAACTGGATCATAATCTTTCTGGGAAAATATGAGAACTAACACTAAATGTGTGTCTTAAAGCTAGCCATCCAAGAGATAAAGAACCATATATCATATTATTCTCTTTACATGAAATTTCCAGAATAGACTGATTCATGGAGATAAAAAACAGGAAGAGAAGATGAAGAGAGGGGAAGATTTAGAGAAACAGAAAACATGTATTTTTTTTTCTGGAAGGATAAAAATGTTCTGGAATTAGTGGTGATGGTTGTACAATACTGAGAATATGCTAAAAAAAACTACTGGATTGTATGCTTTAAAATGATGAATCATATTTTTATTATATATTAGTAAACCAAGTTGCAAAACAAGAAAAATGAGGGATCTGGGATAGTTTTACACTAATCCATGAATCAAGGCTGCTGAAGGATAGGTTGCTGTTTATTTCTTTTCTTTTATTTATATATTTAGGACAGGGATCTACAGGGTTTCACTACATAGATCTACTTGTGGTGATCCTCCTGTTTTCAGCCTCCCAAGGGCTGGGATTACAGACAGGCATCACCATGCCCAGTCTTGATTGCAGTCTCAGTGCACCCTGGCAGGTGGGGCTGGCATGGCTGGCCAGGGATAGAACCCCAGGTCCCTGACTCTGCCTAAGCAGGCACTTTAATCCACTGAGCTAGCTGACCAGCCCCTGCTATTCATTTCTATAACATTTCTAACCTAACCTGAAAATAGGTGAAAGAGACTCAAGACACTGAGGCAAGCTTTCCAGAAAAAAGATTCAGATGACAGCAGATTATACACTGAAGGTGTGATGCCCTGAAATGGGAGTGGTGGGCATAGCAAATCTGCCTGGCACATTCAAAGAATGGCTAATCCCCGTCACTCACTTCTCATTTTCTCACTGGAAATTTTGGAAAACAAAATATCTTCTAGTTTGGCTTGGTTGTCTTCTAATAATCTTTCTTTCTTCTTTCTATCTTTCTTTCTTTCTTTCGTTGTCCGTCTGTCTGGCATATCCAAATGTCTTCCCTTTGAGACAGGGTTTCTCAATGCAGTTCAGGCTGGCTATGAAGTCACTATGTAACACAGGTTGGCCTGAAGCTGATAGTAATCCTCCTCAATCAGTCCTTTGGAGTGCTGGGATTATAGGCATGCACCACCATGCCTGGTAAATTTCTATTTTTTAATAGTTTAAAATACCACAATTATACTTTGTATAAATCTTCGAATGGTTTCTTTTTAAAATAAACTATGATTTAAAATACAGAATATGTGTGCATGTTCATTTTAACAAGTTGAATGCTACAATTTACCTTTTAGGTTTAGATTTATAAATTATGCCATGCCAAATAATTCTTACTGGAATACTGGCATCTGAACAAAGCAGATAAATTCACAGAAAATAGTGTGTTTACAACTCTGAAAATACTGAGAAATTTGTTAAATTAAATAGAAAGAATTCTGCTATCCATAAGCAAACATCTGAGCACACACAGTACAGACTGAAAAGAAATGACTACAGGGCATGAAGGTGAGGGTGTCAGGTCTGTAAGGTGAGAGTAATACATAGGGTAGCTGGAATTAGGTAATGGAGTCCTACGAAAATAGAGAATATTTTTAAGGGGGTTAAAAGCTATAAAATAAGTGAAGTATTCCAAGGACACCTAGTAAAAAAGGCTTATCTCTCATTATAATCTATTCTCTGCATTATGACCAGAAAATACAAAATAAAGTTCAGTCATATCAATTCTCTGCTTAAAGTGTTTTGAAATTTGTCAGGTTAAAATCAAACAAAAAACCCTGCTTCATAATTTCAGTGGTATGCAAAGCCCTTGAATGGGTGTAGGCCTAGTTGGTTAGCTTTGTGACCACCAGCCCCATCATGCCAGAGTTTTAACTGTTGGAACCTGCTCAAGGTCTCTTTCATGCCTGAAGACCCTTCCAAATGCTCTTCATGATGTCTGAGATGAGTCCTTCTGGCTATTTTAAGTATCTATTCATCACAACTTATATGTCTTCTCAGTGAAGTTTCTGCTAGAAGGTAATCTACTTAGGGATCTGAGTATCCATCAAGCATGTTCTTATCAGATTATAACAAGAAGAGACAAAGCTAGGATTGTTCTTTACTGTGGCCATTTCTCAGTCTTCTGAGTCTTGGAGGTCATAGAGACCTAGTACCAAAATCATGCCCATGCTACCCACTATGCTGTCAGTAATAAAGCCATATGTCTCTATCAGGAATCTCATGTTTTCTGCAGGCATTCACAAGACATTCCTAAGCAACCTAATTAGCTTGCAAGGAGAGTAAAATCCAAGATTCTTCACAGATCTTGACAGCTCCCCATCTCCCGGACAGCATTCGTGAGCTCTGATATCTGTGATTCCACAATGTTTGCTCAAAGAACTAGTATGGTAGAGCATGGGGTATGGCACATAGATATGTTCAGGAAAATGTCAAGTAAAAGAAAATATATTTAGTTCAGTAAAGGTCTGTTTGGTTAGCTGCTTCATTTTCTTCTAACTAAAAATGGACTTGTTTAAATGGAACAGGCAAAATGAGGAGGTCGTGAAATGACTAAGGCTTAGAGAATCTAAGATTGACAGTATTAAGCTCTTTTGACCTTTCCTCCTGTCAATTAAATTTGGCCACCATGATCCTATTAACAATTCTTAGACTTTAAAAAAATCCATCTGTAAGGCATTCCTTCTGTAGTCCAGGGAATTTTGGGGTTTTGTCCTAAAGGGTTGAAGGCTAAGTCCACATTTTGAGATTTTTGAATAACATTTTTTTCTGAACGTTACAAGCTGAGGGGAAAAAACTCTCATTAATTATTGAATACATTTCCCAGAGATTTTATCATATTTTTGCTGCCAGAAGGCACAGGAGTACATTAATAAGCTGAAAAAAAATAAAAGAATAAATAGGATCTCAGTGGTTATGAGATCTCAAAGAGACCTTGATAAAATTCAAAGAAGCAAACAGAGCAACTGTTAGAAAGTCTCAGAAGTGAGGCTATTATAAAATAGCAGACTTCTCTCCAGCCAAAGGCAACAGATTACCTTACAATGTAGAAGTCAGAGTTGTCTTCACTAATGAATACACAAGAAATCCATGCACTCCCCTGCCCCAGTGGTAGGATAATAAGCAATATTTTACCTAACTCAAAATTACAGTCAAACTGTTGTATTTAAAAACTGAACAAAAATTCTCCAAAATTTTACTGAGTTTATACTGATGAAATGCATTCCTGTTTTTGAGATATCTTGTAGGCAGGGCTGAGTTCCTGCTGGAAATGGTGTCTTGCTAAATGGAAGAAACCCAGACCAGCGCTCTATCCCTCCTGAGGCCACACCAGCATTGTCACTCTATGAGCTCCAAGTAGCACCAAAAGACTCTTGCTCCAGGGCAGGGTCTTTGTGGAGAATTTAAAAAAACACAGTAAGATGTTTTGCCGAAGTATCCCAATCTGTAGACTAGCACAAGAAAAAAATAAAAACTGCACTTTAATTCAATGTTACTCTGCTTTTCTTAACTTTACAATTGAAAGTGGGAAATTTACTCCTTCGAAACATCATTAAAGGGGCCCTGCAGGATGGCTCAGTGGTCTAAAGCGCCTGCTTAGGAAAGCTTGGGCAGCTGCAGGAACCGCAGTTCAACCCCCGGCACCACATGCTGCGCCAGCCCTGCCCTCAGGGCAGGCTGAGCCGGCCATAAAAATAAATAAACAAACAAACAAAAGTTCTGAAACAAGAAAAAAATAAAATAAAACAAATTCAAAAAAAATTTAAAAAAAGAAAAGAAAAGAAACATCATTAAAGCAACAGGAGTAAGGGGGAGATAAGACTTTCTACATAGCTTCATAATTTTATCAGTTGTGCCCTAAGATCCTGTCAGTCCACTCAGGGGCCCAGGGGAGATCTTCTCAGATGTGATCCCAAGGTTAAAAAACACACATGCAGAGCCAGCAAAATAGCTCAGCAGACTAAGCATCTGCTTAGGCAAGTGCGGAGGTCAGGTTCGATCCTATCACCACATGCCAAGCCAGTCCCACCCCTTCAAGCTGTACATGATGATGCACTGCTATAACCCCAGCTCTGGGGAGGCTAAAAACAGGAGGATTATCACTATGAGTCCAATCTGCATAGTGAGACCCTGTACCAAATACCTAAAAAAAAAAAAAAAAAAAAAATGTACAAAATATCAGCAGTAACAGCAGGCAGCATGGAGCAGAGCAGAGCACAAGAGCCAGAGTGCAAGAACCTTTAACGTCTTTATTATATAATTCTTATACAGATTGTTATCTCATATTTACATTCTCATATTTACATATGTAGTGCCATAGGCAGCACATGCATGTTTACCTGCGGTATGTCAGGGTGACATAAATGCATCTGTGTGCCTGCACTAGATAGTGGGGTCACATCCTCAGGTGTCCTTAGATGCCCCTGAGCTTTGCAGCAGTCTGACTGGTTCCCCACATACTCACACTGTATCTCAAACAAGCATGCATAATATGCAACAGTGATGGGAAAGCTTTTAAAGCTTTTGATGATAACAAACAGCTTGCTGCAACATGCATGCCACAGGCTTGCCACCCCTAGTGAGGTGCACACCTATAATCCCAGTACTCAGGAGGCTGAAACAGGAAGGCTGGGAATTTCCAACCTTCACTGAACTCAGTTAGGTAGCCTGCACTACCTAATGATTTTTTTATTTTTATTTTTTTATCTTTTTGAGACAACGTCTCCCTATGCAGTTCAGGCTGGCCTTGAGCTCACTTTTTTAGCCCAGGCTGGTCTCAAACTCACACCAACCTGCCTGCCTGAGTCTCCCAAATGCTGGGATTACAGGTGTGCGCCACCATGCCCAGCTTCCCTAATGAATTTTAGCCTGAACTATATAACAAGATTCTATTTCTAAATGAATGAATGAATGAATGAATAAATAAATAAATAAATAAATAAATAAATAAAAGAGTCACTTAGTAACTGGCCCTAAATTTGCATTGTCCTATCCCAGGGTAGAAATTTAGGGTCACCCTCACAGATCTTTCTCAGGACATAGGGACTAGCCATACTCCATAGACCGATATGTAGTTTAGAGCCTCTAATCTACTGCTAATATTCTAGCTCCAAGAGAGCATAGGTGCAGGGAATACTTTGTAAGGCCTAGAAGTATTGGGGTTATTATCATATTAATGACTTTTATAAACATTATAAATTAGTCAGTTTTTATGGGGAGGTTGTTTTGTTTTTGTTTGTTTGGGGGCTGTTTTGTTTTGTTTTGCTTTGTTGGTACTGGGAGTCAAACCCAGGTACTTATGCCACAGAGCTATCTCCCCAGCCTTATTAGATTAGCTATGACCTATTATTTATTAGTTTTTAAAATTTAACTCCTACAACTCTTATATAACTTATACACAAATCCAACTGGAATACTTGCTGTTGTTCAACTATGATTTGTCTATTCCCATCTCTACATATGTGCTCACATTATCGAAAGGAATTTGTTCATTTGAGACACACAGCCTCTCTACATGAAAGCTATTTATTAACTTTAACCATCCAGTGCTAATCCATGTTCTCCCAAGAAGTCATTCATCATACCAAGGCTAGGTATTCTCTTTGAACTTTTTCATATTTTAATTATATAGCTTTCAGAACAGCTGGCACAAACTGCTCTAGATTGTAGTCATTTGAGTATATTTTAGTTCCTTACATGGTGATAATCTCCTTGAGGTAAGAATGATACCTTGCAATGGTGCCTACACAACATGTTGTATATAAAGGGTACAAACTTTTTTGAACGTATGAGTGAACAAACTATTGCAAATGTTTGATACTATCTATTGACTATATTCTATTTATATATGCTATCATACAATGAAATTGAAGAATGTTTTATGTAATAGGGTAATTTTAAA
The DNA here is from genome assembly GCA_004027025.1 of Myocastor coypus. Lineage (NCBI taxonomy): Eukaryota > Metazoa > Chordata > Mammalia > Rodentia > Myocastoridae > Myocastor > Myocastor coypus. The sequence continues at coordinate 53,166 of PVJA010005255.1, read as the reverse complement.
ACTTACTATGTTATACAACTGTATCAAATTTTGTTGTATAGCAAATTCTTATGCCACACATTCAACACTATTACAGTCCTGTCTCCTTAATGATATAATATTTTAAAATCCTGCATAGATGTTAAGTCTTATTATAAGCAAATTCATTTTTTCCTCATACAAGAAGATGTATCTCATTTTTGCTTTAGTTTGTGTACTATGGCAATTATTTTTACAGATTTGTAATTACGTATTTTCACATTTGCCTCTCATGACAGGATTTAAATTTCTCAAGGATAAAAACTGTTAGGTGCAAATCCACGCAATTGACCAGGCCAGGCATTTGGACACAAGTAGATTTATTGGGGGCATCATGCAAGCTGTCTGTCTAGCAGACCAAGACAGCAGTGAACAAAGGGGAGGCAGGAGAGTTTATAGGATCTTTAGGTAGGGTAATCACAGGCTGGAACAGCCAGGCAATAGGCAGATCGTGGGTTTTGGGAACAGAGCAGGGGCTGTGGGAGAACTAATCTTCCCAGGGCTACTGGGTCTGTAGGGGACCTTCAGTGTTAACAAAGGAGAGTTTCCATGGTTGTCTGTGGTTTTCCGTTTGACTCTGCCTGGGGCTGAGGAGGAGGAAGTTTAGGGGCAGGGTGCCTGGGAAACCAAGAGGGAGAGTGTTTGGGGCAAGGTGCCTCAGAAGCTTTGAATCCTGACCTATCAAAACCATGTCTTACCTATTAATCAAACTAAAAAAATTAGTTGGAATGCATAAATATATATTAATTTATATGTACATACATATAAATATGTTTAATATTTATATATTACTTAATACAACCATTTTGTTTAGCAATATTCCCTGTCCAATTATTATTACTGAAAGAATGAATGAACATTTTAAATGATCAACAATTTTTATCAGTTTTTAGAATTACTAGAAAAAAGCAAAGATATTAAGACCTGTTGCCCTCAAAATAATAATTACAAACTGGTATAACATAATGCATAATAAAAGTTAGTAGTCATTGCCATGCTGGCCCTGCCCCCCGAATGAAACTGTGAATGGTGGTGTGCCTATAATTCCAGCACTTGGGAGGCTGAAAAACAGGAGGATTGGTATGAGTCCAATCTGTGTAGTGAGACCCTATAGACCCTGTACTAAATACATTAAAAAATAATAAAAATTAAAAAATAAAGCTAATAGACATGACTCAATTGTCACAGAACATTCTGTTTGTTCTTATTGTTCCATAGTTTGATATTGTTTAGTCTTTGGGTTAACACTGATCTTCCACTGAAATTTAGAACACTGTTCCTCAAACTTGAGTAATGAACAGATCCTTCTTAATATAAGAATCCTAAAGACTCATAATATTTCCCTAATTTGTGTCTCCTGTATGTCTTAGTTATTTTTCTGTCATTGCAGAGACAAAAATACCCAACACCCAAAGTTAAAGGGTGAAAAGCTTATAGTTTGTAGAGGTTTCAGTCCATAATCCACTAGCTACAAAGCACAGTGGAATATAGCAGAGATACAACAGTTCATGGCAAAAGAAGACAGCAAAAGCAGCAAGAGATCTTAATACTTTCTGACTACTGGGATTAGGGAAGTGCCAAACCAATCAGTGGACTGATTTAGTAATAATAAATCAGTACCACATATTCTGGATTTAACCACCTTTGAAAAAATCTTACTGCATGAGGCTTTTGGAGAACATCTAGACACAAACCATAACACTGTCCTACTGTTTAAAAGAATTCTGCAGTGCTTTCGGAGTAAAAATAGAGGAACAATGACTCATAAAAAGAAAAAATCTGGAGTTCAGATATGCTCCATGGAGTCTCAGTTTGCTATTCTTCAAATTGTTTTTATTGTAACTTTTACATGGAGCAATCATACAAATCTTTTCTAATCCTAATTCAAAAACTGAAACAAGACAGCAGCCAGAAAAACTTGGAAAAGTCACTATTCAAGTGAGAGAAAGCTTCATGTTGTTCCTAAGAAAATATTGATTTCAAACACATTGATACATACAGAGAAAAGAAAAATCCTGTGAACTTCAATTTTAAGGAACCCTACCTGATGTTCTGACACATTCGTTTTTTCATTATAAATCTTATGGAATAACATTTGAAATTTGTGACTAAGTGTTCATGTTATACAACAGGAAAAATATAATTAAAAATGAAAATGCCACAACACTGTAAGTGCTTCTCTATCAGCCTATATTCTAATCATCTGAAAACTAAGCTTGTTGTTACATGCCTTTTTTTTTTTTTTTGTTACTCAAGTAGAAAAACTAGGAAATGTAAAGAATTTAAAAGAGAAAAATCTTTAGTTTTCTACTATCCAAAAATAAACCAGATGAGCATTTTTGTCTATATCAGTCTAAACTTTAAAAAGAACAATGCACACATTATGTTGTAACTTGATTTTCTTTCCCCAGTTGCTATAATATGGACATCCTTCCATGTCACACATATATATGCCACCATTTTTAATGGTTTCCTAGTAATCCATTGTGTAACTATGGCATAATTTATAACCAATTCTGTATCAATAGATGCTCATAGTGCTTATTATAAAACACTTTAACATCTACTCTCTGACCTACATCTACATGGATTTTTTTGTTAAACAAATGTCACCCCCATACTGATTGCTACACTTTACTCTTGCAAAAAAAAAAAAAAAAAAAAAAAAAAAAAAAAAAAAAAAAAAAGCACCTTACATAAAATGGGGCCAGAGCCTCTCATCATGAATCATCC
>PVJA010005255.1:0-50315 GCA_004027025.1 Myocastor coypus | reverse complement strand
ATAGTGAGACCCTGTCTCAAAAAGGCACAAAAAAAAAAAAGAATCATCCGTCACTATTCCTCTCACTTATTTACCATAGTTTCACAGACCTTTGCCTGTGGTCAGAAAAAAACAGCAGTTTTATTTCTGCCTCAGAACCTTTGAACCTCTCCATTGGCCAGACATGCACTTTACCATGTGCCTCACTGTCCAGGACTCTGCTCAAGAGCCTCTTCTTTAGCAAGGCCTTCCCTGACAACCCTTCTTCAGTTACTTCATTTCACACTGTCTAAAAGCATCATGATTCTTCATTTTTATATGTATATTTTTCTGTCTCACACACACACACACACACACACACACACACACACACATCAAGCTCTGTGTACTCTCAGCACAGTTCCAGGCACATAAAAGCCCCTTGGTACATTTTTGTTGAAACAATAAATTAATTCTGGACATAAATTCAATAAATGTTGTATGTGTTATTTTAATTTCCTCTTCAGAGACAGCATTTGCAAAGGGTGAAAAACAACAATGATCTATCAATAAACCAGTCTTTTCTAATCTTGAGCAAATTTAATATGAGGAAAACTTTTATCTCACCCTTCACCCTTTTCACCACTACCTCACCTTTTCAATAGTATTCTGAGATTTTGGGCCCGGTGGGATGGCTTAGTGGTCTAAAGCGCCTGCTTGAGAAAGCTTGGGCAGCTTCAGGGACCGTGGTTCAATCCCCAGCACCACATGCTATGCCCGCCCTGCCCTCAGGGCAAGCTGAGCTGGCCATAAAAATAAACAAACAAACAAAAGTCCTGAATATTCTGAGATTTTTCCTTTGTGGAATTTACCACATCTATTAATACACTATTTATATAATTATTTTTTAAAAGCATTTCGCCTCCAAAAGACGGCAACTCCTTGAGGGCCAGGATTGCCTCTAATTCCCTGCTGAGTTCCCAGCTTCATCAATAGTATCTGGCATAAAATAAGCACATAAAAAAATAGTTGTTGAATAAAAGCAATGCTAGTCTTCTCTGAGCTTAAAACATTGAAATTAAAAACCAATTATACAGGGTTGAGACTTGTTATTATTTTACTAGAATTCCTTGCAGGAAGGAAATAGTGCCTGAGGAAATACCTTGCTAAGCTGTTTGGAGCAGGAGAGCACCTGAGGATGATGGGACAGTGCTGAGGCAATCAAGAAATGACCAACACGTTCTCCCTGACAAAACTAGAGGAATTACCTTAGGCCCCGTCAGAAAGGACAGGAATAGGAGCTGGGCAGGTAAGGTGAAACTAGAGCAGAAGTCCAGAGACTGAGTAAAAATTTTCTTAGCAAAGTCATTCATCACATGGTGATTCGCACCTGAAATCTTTAGTCCAATCTACTTACTATGCAAGGCATCTCAGGAGGAGTGTGTGTGTGTGTGTGTGTGTGTGTGTGTGTGTGTGTGTGCGCGCGCGCGCGCGCGCGCGCACGCGCAGGCTGGAAAAGAGCCCAAATTTGGCAAGCCTAAATTGCCAAAAAGAAGCAGCAAAACACATAGACACTGTAATAATCCATAAACTAAGGAAACATGTGTCTGGAGCTAAAAGTAGCTTTGAGAATATAAAATGCCTAGAAATTCCATAGATCATCTGCAAGCCTTGGATTTGCAGAATTATTTCATTTTACCTATATTTCATGGGCCAGGAAGACACCTTGTTAGTCATCAGTGAAATTTCGCCAGGGAATGAATTGCACATCTTACTCCTGGTTCAACTCTGACTTTATTATTACTCATCACTGCCTGGTTTGGAACTTTAGATCTAATGATATGAAAAAAATGGTAGGAGTTGGGTTGGAATGAGACTCTGCAGCCTCATCACCAAATGAGATGAGCTTTGCCAAAATGTCTCTTACTATCTTTGTTTTTAAAAAACATTTATTTATTTAGTTAGTTAGTTAGTTACTTAGTTAGTTGCTACTGGGTCTTGCTACATAGATGGGACTCACAGTGATCCTCCTGTCTCAGCCCACCAGCACTGGGATTACAGGGTTGTGCCACCATGCCCAATTTTGGTGGCCAGTTTGACTGCCCCAGGGTCACTTTGTTTAAAGAGATAACATGAAGATTGAATGGTTTAAAGTCTTTTGAGAGTATATACTTTATAAATGAATGAATACCATATCCCTCTGCATTTAACAGTTACTCAAAGTAAACTCTGAATGCTATTCTTGATTTGATTAATCAAACAGATTTTTGTCATTTAAAAACTTCTTCAGAGCATGAGCTGCATTACTATTTCCACTTCCTATTTAGACTAGTCTCTAAGTAGAAAGGCCAATTCTGTAAAAACCTTTGATGATGAATCACAAGTAACCTGCCAAGAAAAAATGCACTATTACTTACATTTGTATAATCTTATAAGGAGAAAGTAAATAATTGCCCAGTCAGACACAAATTATTAGAACATATGTACAAACACATTCTCTTCTTTTTAAAACAGTTCAGGAGGCTGAAGCATGATTAGTAGATGGTCCTGTTACACATTTGAATATTTCAGACTACCTTATGGCCTATAGTTCCTGTTTTTATTGAATCATCCCTGACTCTTCTCAAAAATAAAGTTTTCCCTTTCTGGTAACAGTTTGTGAATTCATGAGTCAACATACACTAATGTACTCTCTTCATTTCCACTGGCATCAATGGGAAAATGAAACACTACTGGTATTAATATCCACTCATTATATTCAAAGTGGTCTTGCTTATTATTAAACTAAATGTAGAACCAGACCTACTTATCTACAGTTATTCAAAAAACTCCATTTCTCATGCACATTATCTCATTTGAAAGTGGAGGAACAGCCAATTATATACATTATGTATTTCAATATATGCAAACATTAAAAAAGCTAGAAAGGGCTGGGGAGATAGCTCAGTGGAATAAACACTTGCCTGGCAAGTGCAGGGTCCTGAGTTCAATCTCCAGTACTGAAAAAAAAAATACTAGAAAGTCACACTATGAAATTTTATGATTACTATTTCTGAAGACAGAGATTATAAGTGTGATAAAATGATGACATCCTTCACAAAGGTGTCTATCTTTGAGAACCTGCAGAATCTGTGGATATGTTACATTATATGGCAAGCAGGAATTAAGGATGTTTATTGACAGGATTATCCTGCATCTTTCAAGGACAGTGTACACCTGAGAAGTTGCAGTTCAGTGTTCACAGCCTCAGCCATTTGGGACTTTTCCTTAGAAATAACAATTGTTCTCTGAATCCTCCACAATACTGTGAAAATTATAGACACATTCTTTGGTTTTCATTTCGCTTTTCTTTTTGTTGTTATTGTTGTTGTTTTTCTTTTGATGGTAGGTTTGCAAGTAGCCAATCCAAGAGTGTTACCCAGTTCTCCTTGCATTGGCTGTTGCTCCATAATCCATCTCTGGCAAATGTTGTAACACACCTACATCATAACATGTTACTATACCACATACAGTTATTTGAAGTGTTCTCAGTTCTGTTCTTCTTAAAGCTCTAAGTTTCCTAAAATGCCGCCAAACATCCTGCACCTTCTAAATACAGTATTTACTAAATTAAATTACAATAGTGTGGGAGACATAATTTACTTAGGATTTAAACAATAAATACAGGCATTTATAGGCATTTTTTCTGACTGAAACTACAGATAAGGATGACTACTATAATCAGAACACATTTCTCATGTTTATTACTAAAACAAGAGTTATTATAGAAAATATCAAACCCTGTAGCTCATATCTGACAATATCCCAGTTGCTTTCTGATATTTCTAACCTAATTTCTTGAGAAAGTCAATTTATAAAAATCCACACAAGTAGCAGCATTTATTTTAACCAGTGGCTCATATACAAGTGAAACTCAACTTATTAGAAATTTACTGAGGTCCTGCAGAGCACCAAGCAGCAGCATTCCTTAGCAGGACAGCTTACGCCACTTTCTGACCTGACTCCTTTGCATCAGCTTTCTTCATGTGGTCATTTGCTGCAGTGGGATGCTGGAGGCAGAGGCTAGTGATGGTGTCACTGGTGATTGAGCCTGAAGCAGCCAAACTGGGATGTAGGGATATAGGATGATAGTGGACACAGAGGAGGTAGAGTTAATTCTGTTGGTATCCATGGAGGAGGAGGTGGTGCTGGTAAGAAAGCACTGGACAAATTTTTTTTTTTTCTTTTTCTTTTTTTTCCCCCAGTACCAGGGATTGAACTCAGGACCTTGCACTTGCTGGGCAGGTGCTTATGCCCCTGAGCTATATCTCCAGATCAAAATAAAATTTTTCAAAAAATTAAAAACAAAAAAGTTGTTAATTAGGACACAGATGCCACAAAGTTGTCTTTATGTGTTGCAGCATACTGCTTTCTTTACTCTCCTTTGGTAATTTTCACTATTATAAAAAGGCAGTGTTAGGAATCTATGAGGAGGGCTGGGGAAATAGTTCAGCAGTCTAAATGCCTGCCTGGCAAGCACAAGGACCCAGATTCTATCTCCAGGACCACACGCCATGCAGGTCCCCACACTGAGCTGGCACTAAAACCAGGAATGATGGCGCATGCCTGTAGTCTCAGTACTGGGGAGGCTGAGACAGGAGGATCAATGGGAGTCTAAGCTGCATAGTCAGAACTGTCTCAAATAAATAATAAAAGATTTTTTAAAAATGAAAGGAATCAATAAGGATACCAACTTTGTAACTTTTTCTTTAGTTCCTCCAAATTCCGTGGTATGTTACACAAAATCGCTGTACTTCTTTTGACATAACTTTCCAACTCCTGTTTTCTTTTTTCAAGCAGTTTGCTGGAAATAAACTATCAACTTTCTCACCTCCTTTATTAGCTCAGACTGTCAACTCTGACTCTTCTGTTTTTTTAACCTGAAATGTGGGAAATCATAGTTATCTTACCATTGTTTCTTTTTTTTCTTTTTCTTTTTATGTATTTGGCACAGGGTCTTCAAGGGTTCAAGGTCTCACTACTCAATCATCCTCTCTGCACACCTTGGGTGTGGAGCCCACATGACAAGCTGGGGATTGAACCCCACCAGTGCGCTCTGCCTAAGCAGAAGCTTTACTTTACTGAGAGGCTGGCCCCTTTCCCACTGTTTCTTTAAAGGCCACATTGCAGCTCACAGATAAGACTGTAATAAAACATTAATTTTCTATCGTGAAAGCTATGTTCTAAAATTACACATATACATCACTACATAGTTTAACATCTTGTCATGTCTTAAATAATACTATTTCTTCTTCTACCCCCAAATAATGTCAAAATTCCCTTTTAAGTACAAACATATATATTTTATTCTGATCCCCTTGACCACTAACATTAGAATCTTTACACATCTGTCAATCTTTACACCCAGCAAGACTGTTTCTAACAATGCCAAAGGAATGCACCCTGTCAAACAAAACATTATTTCAATATTCAAACAACACCTCCTTACCCTCATAACTGAGACAGAGCCACCATGAACTGATTAAAGCATTCCTGGGCTGATGATTCCAGAACCCCTTCTCACATTAAAATCAAATAAATAAATCTCAGCTCTTTCACCCTGCTGGTACAGTACCCTCTTGGACTTGTGCTGCTCTCTTGAAGTGTGTCAATAAACTCTTAGCTTTTCTATATTCCTAAACTATCAATAAATTCTTTTCACCACCTACAGTACTGGCTTCTCACATGACATGAAATACTCTTCTATCTATTTAATTATTTTTTAATCCATCATAGTTCAAATCTAGTGGCAATTGCTTCTTATAACACAAATAAGCCATGTGCTAAGGACATCATCTCATCATGTTTCATCTTTCCCATTTTGGGTCTTGCTTTCTTAGCTCAAGTTTCTATATTTCAATCTAGGATCTATTTAGTACTTGCTGCTGCTGTAAAACATCCCCTTGGTAAACACTACTCCTTCCTTTTCACTGTTAGATCTATGCATAAATCTCCATATTCCCGCTTAATCCAGACTGCTTCACACTTAGTTACTGTTTTATTTTTGCAACCTCCTTCTAACTCCACTATCAACTTTTTGGGATGAACACTTTGTCTTATTTATCCTAATATGGATAAATACTTCAGCCTAGAGTATTTAGTGCTCATAAAAGTCAGGTCACACAGCCATTGTGTACCAATAAGACATATATTAAATGACAGGTCAAGGATTTCATATTCAGCTGTTATGGTTTGTGTCCAGTTGTCCCCCCAAAGCTTCATGCAGTGATGGGGCAGGGACTTCTGTAGATTGAGAATTGACTCATGAGTCACTGGGATTATGTATTTTAGTACTGATCTAGAGTTTGAGACTTAATCCATGATCTACTGGGATTATGTGTTTTAAGTACTTCTGGGTTTATGGGTGTAGCCTAAGGCAGAAAGGCTGAGGTGAAAAGCCTGAATGTAATATAAAAGAAAGACAGAGAGACAGACTGGCGCTATTGCTCTGCTTCCCTGATTGATTGGCTGCCTCTGCCACCATTTTGTTGCTGTTCTGCTGCCCTGAACTGGATGCTCTCTGCTCTATTCCACTCAGCCTTGGGCCAGCCAGATATAGACTGAAACCTTCAGTAACTGTAAGCTAATAAACCTTTCCTTCCTTCATTTGGAGTGGCGGGTATTTGTCCCAGCAACAAGTAAAAAGTAACTAAGACACAGCTTTTTCTACTATGAATTTTGACTCATGAGGTTTCAAAAGCCTTGAATTTTTCACCCTGCCACAAACTCTGAAATGTGGAAAGCTTATGAGAGTGTTGTAGACAGAAGTTATGAAATGCTAACTAAAACTGATGCCTGGTGCTATTTTTTTAAACCTTTAGCTAGCAGAACTTATTGCATAATGAGTGGAGTAATGAACCTTTTAGAAATGCCTCTAGGATTTCAAGGTAGGGTAGGTGGATAATATCACAAGAGAGGAAGCAGAAGGAAATTAACTTTGGTAAACAAAAAAAGGCTGTGCTTTGCCCCTCCCATTGGAATTCACCTTTGTTTTATAAAGGCTGTTGTGAAATGGGAAGGCAGGCAAGGAGACTTGTGGGTCTGTTGGTACTGACTAAAGCAATGGTAGTGAAAGCTGGCTTGGAGACTGTAAATAGTTACTACAGAGTCTCTACCCAGTTAAAAGAGGTATTGATATGAGTGAAAACTAAGTAAATTTCACAGGTGCTCTTTGGGTCATTTGAAGAAGAGCAGGTCATATGAATTGTTACAGAAAATAAAATTTTGATATCCTTCAAGAATGGCATCTCCTTAAAATGCATCATTAGTTTCTAAGTGAGGCAAAATTCTAAAAATGAGTGCATTCTTACAAAACAAAAATCCTAAGATGAGAAGTGGATATTTTTTTTCTTGTCAAATCTGAAGTAAATTCTATTTTCTGTTTATGTTCAATGAAAGAATATTGCAAGTTTGCTTGTATGTGAGTAAATCTATTTTCATTATTTTACCATTAGGTGAATTTTGCAAAGCTATATATTTAACAAAGAAATAATAGAATGTATATCCCAAAATAAGGCTTTCTCATATTTTCCCCTGGAATAAATGTTTCAAAAAGAGACTTCTTTTGTGGAATGTGTTCTTCCCTTTGAAAATGACATGAAGGAATAAATTAAGTAAGCCATCCCTGTTTGTCAGTAGAGTAGATAGCTGAAAACTAGTTATACTTCCTTCTTATCCCTCCATGACCTTTCCTTTTCTATCAGGGAATGAAAATCTATTCACCTCCTCAGTATCCCTTCTGCTCTTTGTGATAAAAAGGAAAAGGCTGACAAAATCCTGGACTATGAATTTTGTAACTGTTACAGTTTAAATTTAGATGGCCCCCTGAAAGTTTTATGCAGTCATTGGGGCTTTTCAGAAGTAGCAGGATCAACCATGTGTGATGCTGAAATTGATTCATAGAGCAGCCCTAGGTGCAAGTCTGAATAAAACGCAAAGGACTGAAAGAGCTGCTATTGTTATTTGCTGCTACTGACTTCCTGCCTTCTGCCTTCTGCCTGCCATGAACTATTTCTCCCCCACCAAGGAGCCAACCAAGTATGAACTGAAACGTCTACAAACCCTGAGCTATGATAATTTGAGTATCGGGTACTTTGCGTCAGCAACAAGAAAAAGTAAGGTGGTAACCAAACACAATCTTCAACTGTAAAGGTAAAAAGAAAAGCCAATCACATATAAATACCATCATTTTTCTTTCTTGGTCCTTTTCTCTGAAATATATATATCCAGTTACAAAGGAAATGTTATGTCTAAGCCACTTTAGGATATTTTAGAAGAGAAAAGGATGAGCATCTATTTTATTAGCCCTAGATTCTACTTACCTTTTCTAATGGCCAGTGTTGTCATTCAACTTTAGCAACTGTGTCATAATTTCAAAAAATAAATGATGATTTCCAAGACTGTTCATGGACCAGGAACCTTCTAGTTCTCATTGTAGAGCAAACAGGGTATGGGAGAAAGAAAGCAGGTAAAGAGAATTGAGTAGGGGTATGAAATTTTGCAGACATGTTCTTCAGGTTAATGTTAATTGACACAGCTAGGCTCCAAATCATAGTTACCAACTAAACAAGTCCTAATTACATTAATTATATTACTCAGGTGATATTTAACTCCTTGCAGCAGTGGTTCTCAAAGTTTGGTGCATCAAAATTACCATGAGAGCTAGTTAAAACACATTTCTGGGCTCCATCACTACAGTCAGAGTTCAAAGGCCTGAAAGTATGCATTTCTACTGAGTTTCCAAAAATAGTGATGCTTTTGATTTATACTTCTCCTTCTGGGGACCATTGGCTATGCAGTATTCTCAATCCTGATCTTGTACCAGACGACTCTTCTACAGAGGTTATCATAAAAGCTCAGTGCCTACAACCTGCCCTAGATCTACCAAAACAATTTGTGGAATAGGTCTTTTCAAAGATAAACAGAACCAGACACTAGTCACAATGTATAATGAACAAAGTTAAATAGTAATTACAATCTAACCTACTTAATCTAAGTTTGATTTCATTTGTTAATAACTATCATAGTAGAAAGAAGACTCACTATAAACTGAATTCAACTTCACCACAACAAAAGGCTGTCTCTTTAAAAAGCTGATATGTACTGAAGGAAAGAAACAAAGAGGTGTGAAGGAGTCATTGGTCTACTTGAAAAGGTTATCTGATTTGTTAACTGGTGCTTATCCAGAGGGGAGAAATTTATGGTATCTTGTGATGTGAGAGGTAGTGGTGTGAGTTAGAGTATCATAACATCAAGATTTGCCACCCACCCCCCCAGCAGGTACAAGACCAAGAGCAAGAATTATCTCCCTGAATGTTTTCATTTTAAAGAGATTATACTGAGATCCTTAGGAAGGCACTTCTGAGGAATAGAAAACTTATATCTCAACAAGTCAGAGAAAGAATTCACAACTATAAGCTTTCCAAATCAGCTGCTCCAAGAGAGAAATAGGATCTTTCTGCCTATGACCAGATTTGGCTCAAAAAAAAAAAAAAAAAAAAAAAAAACCCTACATTAATTCTCCTAGCAGTATAGGCTTTTCTGAAGCAGGAACTTTAAGAGTGGAATTGCCATTCTGGCTGAAAGAGGGCAATCAGAGGCAGATGAAACCATTTGTGCTGAGAGTCAATAGTTTCTATAGGCCAAGATTAGCACCAATTGAAAAGAGAGTACAGTCTAGTCTCCTTCCTAGAGTAAGGAGAGAATTTTGTCAGTTTAGGTATCTGTAGATTGAAACAAGTCTATGGCTGATTCTAGTGACCAGGACTAAAAACCATTCCTAAAGTGAGATTTACATTTCTAGTGAGAGTATAACATTTGCTTAAATGTGTTTCTTAAGTAGTAGGGATACAGTGTACTTAAATGTATTTCTTATATAAGTTGTTTCTAATACTTACTCAACTGCAGATGCAATTGGGAAACAGGAAGGATTTCTGCAAAAAAGAACAGTGTGGGCATGGCACATTTCAGAGCAGCTGCAATTACCTTATATTTTACAAAGTGGCATTTCATTCCATTTAAATCAAAGAAGGTAAAAGACTAAAGAGTAACTGCAATGAGCACCCTGAATAATCTTCTTTTTTTTTTCTTTCAATGTTTCAAAATATCTACTCAGTAACATCTGAATGTTGGCAGTGGGAAACTTAGTATAAGTTCCCTACCTCTCCTTGTCCAAAGCACACTCCTCCCATATCCAGAAAAAATCATGTGAAATGACAAAATGCCTGGCCACAGCATTTTTTATCAAGGAAAAACTACCTTCCAGTGAATACCAAATGCAACCTGGAATGAGATGAGTAGAAAGGAATGCAAGCCAAGGAAGAATTTCTTTGATGATGCTAGAGACAAACTGGCTATGTGATCTGCTATAGACTGAATATCATACCTCTCACTCCCCTATTTATTGTGTTGAAACCCTAGCATGGAACTTGAGATAGGTTTTTAGAGTGGTAATTAAGGCTAAATTTGCTCATTTGGGTGAGATCCTAAAACAATGGGACTGGTGGTCTTATAAGAAATTTCCATTTTCCATGACCATAATCCAAGAAAGGCATTGTGAGGAAACAGACAGAAGGCATCTCCAAGCCAGGAGAGAGACCCACCAGAATATAAATTAAAGGAACCCTTCAAATTGAAAAAAAAAAAAAAATTGGAGGGAGTCTGGTCCCAGCTTCCAGAATTAAGGGTATCCAAATTATGGTATTTTGTTATAGAGGTATGTACAAATTAAGACAAGACCATTTATTCATTTGTCCATTCATTGACCATATCTCTATTAAGCATATGACAGTAACCAAAATGAAGTTCAGCTTTTGAGGAAGTGATAGTCAGGCAGAGGAGGGGAATAAAGACTCCATGCCCCACCAAAAACAAAATAATAAAGAGAAATGGTAATAAGTGACGAAAAACAAAGCAAGGTAAAGAAGACAGAATGAGTACTGATTATCTTATGTAGAATAGTTAAAACAAAGACATGAAAGAAATGAACCAAGTGTTATCTGCCTCAGGATCCCTGTGAGAAGCAACAGGTAGAAAGATCTGCAAGGACAGCATGCTTAACAAGTTCCAGGGCTAGCCAAATAGCTCCTCGGATTAAAGCACCTACAAACAGGCACACTGGCCAGGGTTTCGATCCCCGGGCCTGCCATGCCAACCCCACCCCCGGGGGTGTACTGAGACTGCAATTGAGACTGGGTGTGGTGTGTGCCCCTGCAATCCCAGCTCTTGAGAGGCTATAAACAGGTGGATCACTAGGAGTCCAATCTAGTAGTGAGACCCTGATCACCCTGTAGACCCTTCTCTGAAATATTAAAAAACAAAAACAAACAGAAGAAAAAAAAAAAAAAAAAAAAAAAAACAAGTTCCAGGATAGCAAAGAGGCCAGTGTGGCTACCACAAAGCAAGCCCTGAAGAGAGTAACGGCAGTTGAATGATGTTGGGAAAGCGGTGTTGGGTAGAGCCTCGCAGATTCCAGCTCTGGCTCTTATTTTGTATATACATGGAAGCCACTGAAGGGAACTGAACCCAGGATTTACCTCCATTTCAGAACCAATGTTCTTATTGTTAGAAGGATGGAGAAAGGACAGTTCTGGTTTGAAGATATCTGGTGGGTCAGGCATTCTGCCACAAACCTATAATCTCAGCACTCTGAGAAGCTAAGACAAGAAGAGCCCAAATTTAAGACTAGCCTGGGCAACTAATGACTTAGCAAGATCATGTCTTGGAGTGGGGCATGGGAGAGGGCTAGAAATCTTAGTATAAAGGTCCTGGGTTTATTCCTCAGTACTGGGGATGGGGTGGGACAGTGAACAGATGCATTTTTTCAGGATTCTTACAGCATCAATTATTGGGATTTTTACCAGTTAACTAGAAAATGTATTATATTTCCATTTATATCCAGGAACTAGGATTTCCCTTTGAACCTTATTTTCTAGATGCTTTCTATGATTCCCTCTAGTTCTTCAACCAACTTCATGGAAGGTTTACCTAATAGCTGTGGTCTTTAGCTCTATCTCTATTGTACTACATCTTGCCTTTTGGGAGCAGTACTTCTCACACTTTTAAGTGCATATAAGCCTGGTAGAATGAAATAAAATCTTGTTAAAGTGAAAATTCTGATTTGGGAGGTCTCAGGTGAACACAAGGATGCTGCATTTCTCACCAAGTACTACTAGCACTGGGACAACAGTTTATTTATTTATTTGTTTGTTTGTTTGTTTGTTTGTTTGTTTATGGGGATCGAACCCAGAGTCACATACATCCTAGGCACAAGCTTTACCACTGAGCCACATTACACCCTCATCGGGCCACTATTTTTTGAGTGGCAAGAGATTAGAGTGCTTTTGGGTATTCTTTTTGTGAAGAAAAATAATGAAGGAAATGTGTATAATTAGAAATATATTCTTCTGGGCTGTTCTAATGAGTAAGATTATTGGATCCCAAGAAAGAAATTAAATTATTGATTCTTCTTTTCCCAACAATAACTTTTTAAAAAATTGAAGGTTTTGTTAATGAAAAGAAAAGGGAATAGTTTTGATTTTGTTTTTGTAGTAGTAGGGAATCAATCACAGGGCTTAATACGTAAAAGGTATAAAATAGTCATAGTGACACAGTTTTTTTTAATGTTCTTCCAGAGGTAGGTTTATTTATTAATAAATAATATGTATATATCCATTTCAAACCAATGGGACTGGCAGTCTTATAAGAAAAGAAACAGACAAATTTCCTTTTCTGTGACCATGATCCAGGAAACACATTGTGAGGAAACAGACAGAAAGCATCTCCAAGACAGGAGAAACACATCTATATAAGAATGCATGTAAATTTTTCCTCCTTTTGCACAAATGGAGGAAATCTGCATACTATTTGGAGGTTCACACCTAATGAGTATTAAAGATCACACCACATAAGAACATTGAAAGTTTTCCTTCTTTATTATGGCTATGTCTATGACTATCCCGTAGACAAATGCACTGTAGTTTGCTGAACTAGTCTCAAAGTGTAGTTTAAATTAATCACAATTGACAACTGTAAAAACTGAAAATAAAAGCAAATTGTAATTTTTTACAACAGAGGAAACATTGATATGCAAGATAAATATTAAATCATTATTATTCCTATAAATATTTCAATATTTTTACTATTTAAAAAAGAAAGATTGGGGTCCGGGAGATAGCTCAGAGGAATAAGTGCTTGTCTGGTAAGCGCAAGGTCCTGAGTTCGATCCCATGCACCACAAAAACAATAAATAAAAATAAAGAAAAGAAAGAAAGAAAGATGTAGCCACACATCAGTCGTGGTTTCTTTTCTTTTCTTTTTTTTTTTTAAAGGATAAAAACAAATGCCAAAAACAAAGAAAGAGAGAATTTCAAAATGAGAATAAAAATTAACAGTGATTGTTGTATTACATACTTTCATCATCAAATCTGTTGTTCAGGTTGACAGATCTAGGTATGCAAGATTGGTAGAATTATACCTTCATGCTTACTTTCAATAAACCTTAATATTTTTTCTTGTCCTTTTTTACTTTTTTATGTTAATTTTAAAGACAGAATGCTAACTGATAAGACATTAGAGATGGTACACATTTAGAAAAACAAGATGAGAGTATTCAACTATGGTTTTGTATTGCACTTTGTTGTCTTTGATGTAGTTGTTCAGATTACAGATGTTAGCAAAGAGAGTTAGTCAAAGTAAAAAAATTTTAAACATTAACTGCCACTTTCAAAAAACTGATGGAAATTAGTACTACAATCATCTCAGCTGTCCTGAATATATACTTCCATGATTTTTCCTTCTTGCCTTTTTTCCTGTCCATCACCTTTATTCTTCATTCCTTATGATCAGTTTCTTTCCATTGTACTATGCCTATTATTCCTTAAAGATTTTATTTACTGTTTCAGTGTCTCTCTTACACTAAGGAGACAACACAATATTTACATATGTGGGTCTGATTTATTTCACTTTGAGTATAGCCTCTAGTTGCATCCATTTACCTATAAAGTCCCCAAATTTTTCTTTCTTTACAGCTGAGCAATACTCCATTGTTTAAAAATATCATATCTTTTATATGCATTCCTCACGTAATTGGCATTTTGGTTATTTCCAACATCTGACTCTCACAAATTGTGCTGCTATAAACATGGGTGCATATATATCACTATGGTATGATTTCAGCTCTTTGGAAAAATACCTAGCAGGGGAATAGCTGGGCTGAATGGGACTTCCAATCCTACTTTTTTGAGGAGTCTTCACATTGATTTCCATGGTGTTTGTATCAGTCTATATTCCCAAAAGTGGGGAAAAGCTCCTTTTCCCCCACAGCCTCTCCAACATTTGTTATTAGCTAATTTCTTTATGACAGCCATTCTTCTCTGGGGTGAGATGGTATCTTAATGTTTTAATTTGCATTTCTCAAGTGACCAGTGCTGTGGAACATTTTTTCATATATCTGTTTGCCGTTTCTATTTCTTCCTCTGAGAAATGTGTATTCACCTGGGATATCCATTTTCAGATTGGGTGTTTGAATTTTGGGGGCCTGCTATTTTCTTCCTTTTAGTTCTTTATATAATCTAGATAGAAGTCCTGTCTGAATGACTGTTAGTTGAAATTTTTTTCCCAATTTGTAGATTGTCTCTTCACTCTGTTTGTGGTTTCTTTTGTGATGCAGAAATTTCTCAATAAGATGAGGTCCTAGTTGTTGATTCTTAGAAGTATTCCCATACAGTTTGTTCTTTTTTCATGAACTCTCTGCATACCTGTCTTCAAGATTTCCACCTGCTTTCTCTTCCAGTAAATTTATTGTTTCTATTTAAATATTTAAATTTTTAATCCCATTTTGACTTTAGTTTAGTTCATATAGTAGTTTTAGTTTTCAGCATGTGGAGAGCCAGTTTTTCCAGTACCATTTGTTAATGAGGCTATCTTTCTTCCAGTAAACATGTTTGGCCCTTTGACAAAGATAAGGTGGCTGAGTGTGTTTGCAGTTGTATCTGCTTCTTCTAATCTGTTCCATTGATCCTCAGGTCTATTTTTTTTTTCTTTTTTCTAGTACCTTGCTGATTTTATCACAGTAGCTTTATAATATAATTTCAGGTCTTAGACTGTAATGCCTCCTGCTTTGCCTTTGTTAAGACACGTGCTATTCTAGGTCTTTTATAATTCCACATAAATTTTATTAATGCTTTCTTTAGATCTGTGAGGTATGTTGATGGTATTTTGATAGAGATTGCATTTAATCTGTATAACAATTTTGGGAGTATGGTCATTTTCACAATGTTGGTTCTTCCTGTCCAGGAGCAAGGAATATCTTTCCATTCTCTGAAATCCTACTTGATCTCTTTTTTCAGAGTATTGTCATTTTCATTCGATAGATCTTTTACTTCCTTTGTTAGATTGATTCCTAAGTATTTTCAGTTTTTTGGATGCTATTGTTGAAGAGTTTGTTATCTGTGTAGAAGAATGCTATTGATTTTTGACATTGACTTTATATCTTGCTATGCTACTGAATTTATTAATTCCAGGAGCTTCTTAGTGGAGTTTTCCATGCACAGTATCATGTTGTCTGCAAATAATGAGAGTTTAACTTCTTACTTACCTATTCTCATTCCTTTTATTTCTGTCTTTTGTCTAATGGCTCTGGCTAATGTTTCCAGAACTATAATGAATAGGGGTGATAGTGGACATCCTTGTCTTACGTCTGATTTAGAAGGAAGAGATTTCAGTTTTTCTCCGTTTAGGATGATGTTGGCTATTGGTTAGGGGTGATATTTTTAAAAGAAAACAATATTGACTTCACTTAGTACATAAAGGATTCCTTTGGGATTATGCACAGTGTTTTAGGAAAACGAAGATATTCCTTCAGATTGAAATAGTGGTAAATCACTAACTCACTAAGTATATAAGTGTCACTGGGGAGTTCCAAAACAATGTACTTTATTACAATAGGATTATTCATACACTTCAAAAGTCTTTCTTCCTTAAAAGTGAGTGGAATTGTGGAATTGTCCAGAAAGTTCAGTTCATAGCTTTCCTGATTGAGTTAGCCTCATTAACAAGCAGATGTTTCTCCTAGTACTAGTAATATTTTTTTACTGCTTGATATAACAAACCTAGGTTTCTTTTCAGTTGTAAAATGAAAATCTCCATGATTAATTATGGCACTTGAGATGGCAAATGCCTATAATCTCAGCCCTCAGGAAGTGAAGGCAAGAGGATAACCACAATTTTGAGGTAACCCTGGGCTACATAGTGAGTGGAGGGCCAGCCTGGAATACATACCTAGAAGCTATTTCAAAACAAACAAACATAACCCCCCACAAAATGTAAAACTGATATTTCATGGTGTTGAAAATAGAATTCAAACAAAAAATATTAGAGTAAAATTGACTTATTTTATGAATAACTTTGTTATGATTTATGTCTAGTTGTCCCCCTCAAAGCTTCATGGGGCAGGGACCCCTAGAGTTTGAGACTTGATCCATGATCCACCTGGATTATGTATTTTAGTACTGATGAGATTATGGTCTGCATACGGCTGGGAATTATAGTGTGGCCTGAGGCAGATAGGCTAAGGCAGAGAGCCTGATGTAATTTAAAAGGAGACAGAGAGACAGACTCAGGCTATTGCTCTGCTGCTGTGATCAGCTGTTGCTCTCTGCTTCCCTGGTTATTCCATTGCCTCTGTCACCATTTTGTTGCTGTTCCACTGCCATGAACTGCTGCTGTCTGCCATGTGCCACTCAGCCTTGGAGCCAGCCGAATATGAACTGAAACCTCCAGTAACTGTGAGCTAAATAAACCTTTCCTTCCTTCATTTTGAGAGTTGGGAATTTGTCCTAGCAGTGAAAGAAAAGACAAACTCATTGAATTTTAATACATATTTGTGTATAACAACCACTAAACTCAGGATATAGTCTATGTGGAACACTCTCCCGTTAGGTTTCCTTGTGCTATTCCTTTACAGAGGAACCTCCACATAGGACAGCTGCTGTCAAACATAGAATGGTTTTATTCGTATTGTTTCACCTGTTAGAGAATGTTAGAAAAATGGATAGTATACTACTGTTAGTTCACTTTTCATTGCTATAGTGTCTACTTGATATAACCAACTAATAATGAAAGGGTTTTGTTTGGGCTCGTAATTTTGAAAGTTTCAGTCCAGGATACATTGTCCTGTTGGTTTTGGCCTATGGAAGCATGTCAAGGTACCAGCATTGAGTAAAGTTAAATAGCATACCTCATGGCTTGGAATAGAATGAGAAAAAAGAGGCTAAAAACAGAATCCTGCAATAACCTCTACAGGTATTAGCCAAAGATGTCCTACTAAAG
Organism: Myocastor coypus; assembly: GCA_004027025.1. NCBI lineage: Eukaryota > Metazoa > Chordata > Mammalia > Rodentia > Myocastoridae > Myocastor > Myocastor coypus. Next base: position 32,990 of record PVJA010005255.1, on the reverse strand, counting down.
CCCTACCTCTCAAAGGTTTAACTGCCTTCTAGTAATGCCAAAGAAGGGACCAAGAATCTAAGATATGGGCTGCAGAGGATATTCAAGATCCCAAAATATAAAACAGATGTAATTGTCTATTTTTATTCAGCATAATGATCTTAGATTCATCCAAATTTTTCATATATCAATTAATTTGTTCTTTTGTGTTGCTGAATATGATTCCATTGTATAATTGTTATTCTACAATTGTAATTGCATAATTATATACAATTGTATAAATTGTGTAACAATTCAGTTACTAATCAAAGACAGTCATTTCTAGTTTTCAGTGACTATGTATAGAGTAATTATGAATAGAGTTGCTATAAACAAGTGTGTATAGGTCTTTATACGAACCTAAGTATTAATTTCTCTAAAGTAAGTACACAGGAGTAGGAATGCTGAGTCATTCCTACTAAATGTTATATTTTTTTTCAGCCCATAGTTTGATATTTTTTTCAGAGTAGTATAGTTTTTATTATAGAGGTCTTTTACTTCCTTGCTTAGGTCAATTTGTAAATATTTCCTTTTTCTTGATGCTATTTATTGTTTAATGCTGGTGTGCAGAAATTCTATGGAGTTTTTGAGGACTGACTTTGTATCTTGCTATGTTACTGAATTTGGTTATTAATCCTGAGTCTTTTAGTGGAGTTTCCGAGATGAATATACAGGATCATGTCATCTGCAAATAATGACAATTTAATTTCTTCCATTCCTATCCATATCCCTTTTATTTCTTTCTCTTGTCCACTGGCTCTGGCTAACATTTTGAGAATTATATTGAATGAGAATTATTATAATGGACATTCTTGTCTCATTCCTTATTTTTAGAGGGAAATATTTCAGCTTCTCCCCATTTAATATGATGTTGGCTGTCAGTTTGTTATAGATGGCTTTTATCAGATTGAGATAAGGATCTTTACCTATTTTCTTCAAGTTTTCTTTTTTAAATCATGAATGGTGGATTTTTATCAAATGGTTTTTCTGTGTCTTCTGAGACAAGTACATGATTTTCTTTTATTCTGGTTTCTGCTTATTTAGTGCACTACATTTATTGATTTGTGTATGTTGAGCCATCTCTGCATCCTTGGGATGAATTCTACTCGGTCATTATGTATAATCTTTTTGATGATTTGTTTCATTGTTTGCCAGCATCTACTGAGGATTTTTATATGTATGTTCACTAAAGAGATTTACCTGTGATTCACTCTTTTGGTTGGGCCCTTTTCTGATTTTGAATCAAGATAAAGTTTGCTCCAAGAAGAACTTTAGTTGTCCTCCTTCCCTTTTCATTGTATCAAAGAATTTGAGGGTATTTGCACTAGATGTCTAAATGTCTTATAGGACTCATAATGAATTGGTCAGGACATGGGTTTATCTTAGTTGACCATTTTTTTTCTTTAATATCATTAATTGATGTTGTACTATTTGGGAATTTTATATCTCCTTAGTTCAGCTTGGTGTTTCATATGTATCTACGTATCTAACCATTACTTCTAAATTTTCCAGTTTATTAAAACATGTTCTCAGGAGGTGGGGAGATAGCTCAGTAGAATAAGTGCTTGCCTGGCAAGTGCAAGGGCCTGAGTTCAATTCCCAGTTCTGCCAAAAAAAAAAAAAAAAAAAATCAAACATTGTAGCTTTGCTGGACGTGGTGATGCACACTTATAATCCCCAGCACTTGGGAGGCTGAGGAAGGAGGATCAGTGCAAGTTCGAGACCAGCCTGGGCTACAAAAGTGACTGCAAGGCCAGCCTGAACTGCATAGCAATATCCTGTCTCAAAAAGACAAAAAAAATTAAAAATTAAATCAATAAAAATGTGTTCTCAAAGTAGTTACTGATGATCTTCTGAATTTTGATAGACTATTGCAATTTCACCTTTTATTTCTAATTACATGTGGTATCTTTTCCTTTTTATTTTGTTAAGATTAGCTAAGAGTTTGTCTACTTTATTCTTTCAGAGGAAAAAAGAAACTCAATTCATTGATTATTTTTTAAGTCTCCATATCATTATTTTCTTCTCTGACCTCTGTAATTTCTGACCTTGTGCTAGTTTTGGATTTGGATTGTTCTTTATCTAGGGCATTGCGTCATATATTATTTATTTGAGCAAGCTATGTTTTACTGTTGTGAGAATTCAGCACTATTAGCTTCCCTCTTAGGACTGCTTTCATTGTGACCATATATGCCAATATGTCATATTGTCATTGCTTGATTGTGTGAACTAATTTTTTCCTTAATTTCATCTGTGATCTGCTGATTATTCAAGAGTGTATTGTTTAATTTCCATGTGTTTGCAGTTTCTGTTGTCATTACAATCTGAAAATATGCACTGGATAATTTCAATTATCTTATTTAAGTGTATTTGATGGGTTAATATGTAGTCTATTTAAAAGAAAGTCCCATGTGCTGTGGAGAAGAATGTGTACTGTGTTGTTGGATGGCACACTTGTATCTACTAATATGTTCCTACTGGCTTAAAGCACCAATGGCACGTGCTCCCTGCTGGCAAAGAATATGAGTTACAGCTCTGTTGTGAACATATTAAGTTCATTTGTTTGAAGGCTTGATTCAATACAGATATTTCCTTAATTTTTTTTTTTTTTTTTGTCTAACTGATCTACTTGTCACAGTGGTGTATTGAAGTCTCCTATTATAATCTTATTGGTGATTACCTGTTTTGTGCCCGTTAATATTTTTATGACACTGAGTACTCTGGTATTTGATGCAGATATGTTTATAATGGCTATATATTCCTGTCCAATTGTTTCTATAACCAATATGTACTTCAGTTGACTTTATCTCATTGTCTCAACTCTAAGATCTGACTATGTTGGCTAATTTGGGAAGGGAGGATGCAGTGTTATTGGCTTAACCCCAAGTTTTCTGGGAAGGTATCCAAGTATTGATAATGTCACAAAGATAATCTAATAGCAACAATTATGTGACTCTGGTAATATCAAGAAAATCAGCTAAAGCAGTATCATCCAAGAAATATTCATTATTAACATACTATGAGAAACAACTATGTACCACTCTTTACCCTAGCAAAGAAACCCAAAATTATGATGCAAGCATTAAAATAATCCAGGTATTGACTTACAGCTAATATGAATTGACAGCTATATTTCGCTGGCCCTATGATTCAGTTTCTTCTCCCATAAATCAGAGATAATGATGTAATCTTCATTTGGTTGTTGTGCCTGACTCATAATAAGCTTTGGATAAATGTTAACTATTATCAATACTATGGAAAATTAGATAAAAAGCGAAGAATGGCTGTATATGCCATCCTAAAACATGCTGCTTTGGTGTCCTGATTATTTGGAACTAAAAGAACTAAAGGCAATGAAGAAATAAATACAAGAATATCTCCCAACCCCTCCCTTATTTGCCTAAAATCAGCACATAAGTTTTCAAAAGTCACCTCCCCTTTGGATAAGGAAAGATGGATGTTATTTAGTGGAGGACTGGTGAGATAGCTCAGCTGACTAACCACCTGCTTAAGTGTATACCTGTAATTCCAACACTGGGGAGGCTAAAAACAGGAGGGTCACTATGAGTCCACACTGCACAGTGAAACCCCATACCAAATACATTAAAAACAAACAAACAAAAACCCTCTAGACCCTTAGCAGCATAAAAACTATCAGAGGAATTGTTATAGTTTGTGTTTAGATGTTTTCCCAAAGACTCATACACTCATAGGTGGGAGTTTTGAGCAGTGGCTGGATGTAGAGCTGCTAGGACTAATGGTGCCTCACTCTGAGTGAGAATGCTACCCATCCTAAGGGCAAGTAGCTTAGCTAAAATATAAGGCACATAAAAGGGGCTGCTGTGGTCCTTGTCATTTACTACTTTGCTGTCTTCTTGCCTTCTGCCCACCATGAGATATTTCTACTCTGTGATAATCCTCTGCCTGCTGTCCTGCCTTAGAACTAGCCAACTGTGAACTGAAATCTGCAATAAATCTCTCTTCAAGTGTCAGGTATTTTGTCTCAACAAAGAGAAAAATATCTAAGACAGGAATTTACATAGCAAAATTGACTACTAGGCTCATCCTCCACTGTTTTCCTCTATATTTAATTTCCTAAATTAGTTATACTAGGAACTCTATCTTTTCACATCTTGTTGCTTTCCTAAAGATTTTGTGCCTGTCATTCTTTGTTTTCTTTTCTTTTTTATTCATTTATTGTATATGAGGTCTCACTATACAGTTCAGCCTTGTAGTAATCCTCCTATTTCAGCCTCTCCAGCATGTGCCACCACTCCCAGTTTGGGGGCCAGTATGTCATGCCCAGGGCCAGCGCAGCATATGGTACCTGGGTCCTTGCACTTGCCAGACAGGCACTTAGACCATGAGCTATCTCCCCAGCCCATGCCTGTCACTGATTGTCAACATGACTATAGACTAAGACAATCCTGGAATAATTATTGAATTGTGAGGGCATTAAGCCTCCACAATGGGTTAATCCATTAATGAGGTCATAGCTGTACGTGCTATTAGGAGGTAGAACCTAGCTGGAGGAACTGGGGAAGGCATGACCTTGGGAGTTTTATCTAGTCTCTGGCCCCTGACACCTTCTCTGGCTCATTCTCCATGTTCTTCTAGTGGGTGCCATGAGTTGAGTGCCTTTCCTATGCTATGTCTTTCCACCATGATGTTTCTGCTTTGGCCATGGACTGAAAACTCATAAATGATGAGTCAAAAAAAAAAAAAAAAACCTCTTCTGAAAGTTGCACTTGTCCAGTATTTGTCCTAGCAACCAAAAGCAGACCAATACAGATGTACTGCTCTTTATCAAGATGTTGTATAAGCCCAAGTTTTAATCATCTCCTTGAGTTACTCATCAAGTATCCTTATGTGCACCTGCAATAAACAAACTAGTCTGTTTTATTAATATAATTTATAGGCTCCACCCAACAAACCTAAAAAGAATAGAAAAATATTCCTGTCATAAAAGAAGGGTGAAAAACATTCCTTCTGAATAGGTCAGTCATTTCTCAAAGAAGCCAATCCTAAAATTAAAAAAATAACCCTCACTCTCAGATCAGCTCCTGTTCCAGCCTAACTCATCTCTATAAAAGCCACTTCTATCTTTTCACTGATTTTCACTGGAAACCTGCCATTCATTTGTGATCTTTCTCTCATTCACTTTCATGACAATGCAAAAGTCCTAACCATTCTTCCACAACAGCCTCTTAAATCTGGCCATTTTGTTCTGTCTTTACTGTTGCCACTGGCCTACTGAAGCCAAGCATATGTTGAGGTTCTAGATTCCAGACCAAGCCAACCTGTTTCAATCAACTCACCATTCTCACTCCATCTCTTGCTCCTTCTCCATTTTCTGTGCTCTGCGTGTGCATGTGCTTGTGTGTGCGTGTGTGATTTGTTCTTAACACAGAGACTTAATAAATTGTTATGTGGCCCAGCCTGAGCTCAATCTGGGTTTTTTTTTAAATAAATTACCAATTTTATCATAACCCTTAAAAAATTTCAATGAGAGTTTCGTTCCATTGGAATGAAATCTCAAGTCTGTAGCAGGGCTAACAAGATTCTGCATGATCTGCTTCTAGCTCCTTCATCCTTACTGCTAACATTTTCCTGTTATCTTTATTTACCTGCATAATATTTTTGTTTTCCAATCTTAACCAAGCTTCCCTCTGTTCCATATATTGACTTCATTCTATTAATTTTTCTGCTTTCCTGAGGTCTCAATTTAACTGACACGTGTTTTGAGAAGAAATCCCTAAATCCATAATCGAAAGCAGACTGCCTCGTAGCACTCTTTAACTCTGCTTTACATATCTACAATTATATACTCACTAGTGATTTAATACTATATCTCATTCCCTACTACTGTAAGCTCCACAAGAGCAGCTATTGTATCTGACTTAGCCCAATGTCTTTCATTTGTCCAAATTTTTACTTAACACATTTGTATCAAAGGCCTTTCCTTTGCCAACAATATAATAGATGCTAGGTATACAGGAATATATACCTAGTCAAATGAAGTCCCTGTTTTTACAAAGAAAACCAGCTAATAAACTAGCAAGCAGAAAAGACAAGTTGTACTATGTGCCAAGAGGTAGACTGTGAGATACTCAGACACAAGGATTGTTCATTAAGAAACCCCAACTATATTATTTAGAATAAGGCTAAACAGTTCACTTAGTTTAAAATCCAAAGCAGGTATTCCTAATGGGTGTGGGGGGGAGGGGGTGTTCTGATTTAAGTATTTCACACTTAAAAGACTCCTAAGTTGTGTTTCTGTTATTATTAGTAGAACACAGAACACAGAAGGGAAATGATCATGGGACACACGTTGGGGAAGCTTTTTGCTTTGTTGGTTTTAATGGACTAAAACTAAAGGCTACATCCACCTGTAGGGGAGGATGGGGAATGTTAGTGTAACTTTACACTGAAGGAAAAGAAGCATAAATGGATTGGCGATCAGATAATTTTTTTAAAAAATGTATCTAGTACAGGGTCTACAGGGTCTCATTACACAAATCGGACGTGTAGTGATTCTCCAGTTTTCAGCCACCCAAGTGCTGAGATTACAGGTGTATGCCACCATACCCAATCTCAGTCCTGTCTCAGCATACTTTGGGGGTGGGGCCTGGCACAGCATGCCAGGGATGGAGCCTGGTCCCTGCCTCTTCCTAATAGTGCTTTAATCCACGAGCTATCTGGCCAGCCTGATCAGACAACTTTTCATTATGCATCAACAATACCTGACACATTATAGAAAAAAGGAAAACTAGAAATGGAGTTTGTTTTTAAAAAGTAAATAACCTATTAGTGTACATAGAAATTACAATCATGCTTGATATAGGAATATAATGAATCTTTAATTTCCAAGACTCTAGAGACAGTCTTTAAAATGGAATCAGTGAATTTATAGACTTATTCCTCAGAATGATCAAGTTTTATGTACACCTGTAATCCTCGCACTCAGGAAGCAAGAGGACTGCCTTGGCTACATAGTAAATTCAAGGCCAGTTTAGATGATAAACTGTCTCAAAAAGAGAAAGTCTAAGACCCTGTCTCAAGAAAAAATAAAAACAAAACAAATCTTGTCTAAAAAAACCTGTATGTCCATATTAATTCTGAGTCACCTTGAAATTTTCTATTTTTCTTTCCCATGGATTTTTGTTAAAATCTTAATATAGCCCCTGCCCCTGGGGTGCACTGAGACAGCAATTCCGACTGGGTGTGGTGGTGCAAGTTTATAATCCCAGGGCTTGGGAGGCTGTATGCAGGAGGATCACTACCAGTCTCATCTACACAGTGAGACCCTATAGACCCTACTGTAAATGAAGAAGAAGAAAGAACAAAGAACAAAGAAGGAAGAAGGAGAGGAGAAAAACCTAAAAACAGAAACATATCATATATTTGGTTTGGATGGCTGCCTAGATTACCATATAAATTGTATATATTTTATAGTATTATTCTTTACTCTTACTTTGTTCAAAAGAAAATACTGCAGAAATTCTTGATATTAAAGCAGACACATAATCACATGTGTTAATCTGTTGGTACTTAGTTTTCTCACCTGAAACTGATTTTCTTTTCTTGAGAAACACAGAGTTAAGGGATCAGTCAAAAGCACACACCTGTTTTGTGTTCCAAAGCCTAATTTTAAAATTTTAATTTTTCAAAAAAATTTTATTAGTACATGTTTGCGATACATTTATCCAGGCGAGTTGTATACATAACATATAAACAACATATCTTCATTTTTATGTCCCTTTTCCTCTCCTTCCATTCTTCCCTGCAAATTGGCAAAAAGATCTTTTCCTCCTAACGTATTTTTTTGTTTTCCTCTTCTGTTTATACTTGAGTTCCTTATGTAAAAGAAACCATGCAGTATTTAAACTTCTGCGTCTGATCTATTTCACTCCACGTTATCGTCTTCAAGGTGCATCCATTTTCCTAAAAATGGTTCAGATTTGGAAGCTTACACTTTAACTTTAGAGTCAGTTCAGAAAGAAGCTAAAATCTAAAGTTTGTACCCTACACAGAGAGGAAACATTTCTGAATCCTTGTCAATTGATGTTTAGCTTACTTTTCCTAGCAGAGAATCCTCGCCGGGTTGGTCGGAAGGCACGGTCCTGGGACAGCAATTCCGTGTGCCTGGAGTTTTGAGTCCCTCGCGGCAGGTGGAAACCCGGCGCAGCTCAGAATGAGCGACGCTGTTGTTTCTCTGAGCCTTGAAAGATTGTGCTCCCACCAACGGGATCTCCCCAAAGCCAGAGAAGCCGACGCGAGCGGCAGGAAGTCCTAGCTTAGCCACTGGACTAGGGCCACGACCGGGGTCTCCGGCTCTGCGGCCCAGACGCTGGGAGGAGCGCCAAGGGCAAGTTTCGGAGCCGCAGGGCGCCCGCCACGCCCCACTCTGCCCAGGAGACGAACGCAGGAGGCGGCGAGACCCCGCCGGGCCGCCGTAGCGCTGCGGCTCGGGCTCTCCACGCGCACCGCCCTCCGCCCTCTGCCTCCGGGCGCCACGGCAGCTCTGGGCAGGCAGCGCCGCCGCCGCCGCTTCCTCCTCTGCAGCCGTTCGGCCGCTGCGTGACGCGTCGTTTCCTCCCAACATGGCGGCCGGGGCAGGTCGGCGGTGATGGAAGCTAGTCCGCGGCCGTGGTGGGCGCTAATCCCCACAGCAGCCGGAGCAGCCCTCCCCTCGCTGGGCCTGTGAGTCGTCCCTAGCGCCGCCTCGGCCCCGAAGACGGCCGCCCGCACCACGCTCCCTACACGCCAGCCGGCCACAGGGACAAGTGAGAGGGGCGACCAGGAAGCGACCCCCAGGCCAAAGGAAGCGGAGGCCCGACAGGCGCGGCTCTCCTGGGGCTGCTTTCCGGGGCGCCGGGGACCTCGACGCGCTCGCCGACTGGGTGGCTGGCCCCGCTCGCCCGCCGCTTCCTGGTCCTGCCGCTGCCCTGCACGCCTCCTCTCCCCCACCTCCACCTCCAGCCTTTTCTCTCCTGTCTGCCTTCTCCTCCCTTCCTCCAGCCCTGGGAGCTGCGGGTCGGACGGGCCGCCGCCGCCTCCTCTGCGTCCATGTATGAAGGGAAGAAGACGAAGAACATGTTTCTGACCCGGGCCCTGGAGAAGATTTTGGCCGACAAGGAAGTGAAGAAGGCGCATCACTCCCAGCTGCGCAAAGCCTGCGAGGTGGCGTTAGGTGAGCGGCGAGGAGGCGGGGGTAGGGGGTGCGGGAGATCTGGGTGCCGGGGGTTTGTCCGAGCTCTGCGGCGCTGACTGCCCGGGCCCCGCAGAGCAGCCTGCTGTCTGCCTGGAGTTGACAGTAACTCGACTGGCGTGGTAGGGGTGGAGGAGAAAGGGCAGCCAGCCGGGCACGGGAACGCGGCAGGGTTGGAGAGGATTTTGTAGGTGGACCACACAGTGCGGACAGGATACCACCCTTTGTGAGGAAGCAGAGGATGAGCTGTTGTTTATTAGCTTGGAAATTGAGGTGGGGTATGGGAACGGGTTCTGTATTCTAATTACAATAACTTTATCGGTTGGTGTGATACTTGGGGAAGAGAGGCTGAAGTTCCCTTGTTGACAGTCTCAAGAAGGGGTTGGCCGGCTGGAGGTGCAGTCGGTTCTGACATCCTTGCGCCTCTGCCACAGGAAAAACAGTACTGTGTAGCCCATTGGACAGACCTGAAAGAACAAGAGCAGAGAGAGTTAGTTAAGAAAAGGGATGGCACTGTGAAAACGAGGAAGGACATAAACCTTTAGATGAATTGGTTTGAGGTAATTGGAAAAGGAGGGATTGAAATGAAAATAAAAAAGACAGTGACATCACTTACCACATGTCGAGACAGTGACAGCTGCTCCTAGGTTTCAATTGTGATTTATAGTTCAGGGGGAATAGATCTAGTGTAATGAAGCCCAGAAGTAGGGAAAATCCTAGCAATACCCATAGCCCAAGTAGGCAGATAAGCTATTGCTAAAAGAACACTGACAGATGTTTTACATTAGTCGAAGGCACAAACAGGACATTTAATACAACACTATATTTTTAATGTTTACTTTTTATTTTATACTACTAGAAATAGAGTAAGTCAAATGGAAAAGAACTGAAGCTTGTTAAATGAGCTTTTGGGGGAAAAGTTCTTTAAGATGCAAAGAAAACAAATGTATGCTTAAGTAAGGGCGTAAGACAGATGAAAAGCAACTTTGTTTCTAATTATTAAATAGATTATCGTTTATTATAATATGTCATATGGTTTTATGGATTCTTAAAATTGTTGATATGAAGAACATAGCTTAAAAATGTTGGAATTGCTTGGCATGGTGATGCACACCTGTGATCCTACACTTGGGAGGCTGAGGCAGGAGGGTTGTTTCGAGTTCAAGACCAGCCAGGGCTGCAAAGTGGGGTTAAGGCCAACCTGAACTACACAGCAAGACCTCGACTCAAAGAGCAAAGAAAAAAGAAAAAAAAAAGGAATTTGTACTATAGTTAGAGTTCCCATTTTATTGCTGGTGTACCTAGCAAAAGTCTGTTCCAGATATGTGAGAAGATGATTCTGTAATGTGAGAAATTTAATTTTTACCTGGGTCCTGAATGGAATAATTTTTGGAGTAACATGAGAGAGGGAGTTGGTACTCGGATTTTTAGGAGAACTGTTATATGTTGGTCTATGAGTACTTGACGGGATAAGGAACATAAAAGTTTTAATTTTGAGAAATGAGGTTTTCTATGTTAAAATATATTTTAATATTATTTCTAAATAGCTAAAGAAATAAAGTACAATTTACATCTCTTCATTTTTTTTTTTCCTCTCCAAAATACCTAAATAAATATGCTTTAATGGGCACAGCTCATAGGGATAAAAGTTTGGGATCCCAGTTCTGTGCCATAGCAGTATTAGGCAAGTTCCTGGGCCTTAAATTCGTTGTCAGTAAAATTAGAGTCTTAAACTTAATGATTATATGGTTATATCAGCTATAGTGTACTATGAATATGAATAGACTTTTCTGTTAACTTGTGCATTTTGCGTTCCTACCACTCTTGATTGACATCTTTGGAGGGCCTTTAAATGGGTCCCTGTCATTTGTAGATTAAGAAATTACATGGTGCTGTGTGTGCTAGCTCTACCTGGGTTTTCAAGTCTTACTTTCTTTTGTCCTTTCCATATAGTCAACAAAAGTTTATCTTGTGGACTGTGCCTATTCATGCAGGGTCTAAGCAGCAGGGTATTTTCTATACTTAAAATGTATAAGGTATTTTCTGTGTGTTTCATAAACGTTCCATTTAACTTACTATAAATTCTGAGTGTGATCTCATGGTAGAGAATCCCTTTCTAGTCATCTGTCTACATTAATCATTCAAGCACAAGTCAGTGGAATAACCCATTTCATTTTTGCAGAAAATTTAAAATCTTGCAGTAAGTTGAAATTCCCAAATGTATGTGTTGTCCCTGGAAACTCATAGCTTTTTCTTCTGTACTGAGGCCCCCTATAGTTTCTTGATACAGTGTGTACTTTGTGATGGGAAAGCAAATAGGAATGGACTGGTTTGGTCATTCTTGGTCTATAGGTCGAGAGTGTGTTGAGATCTGATGTTGCAGTCACAGAAGTCATTTTGTGACCACTGTTAATAACCTTTATTTAATTTTTTTTTTTTTTTTTTTTTTTTTTTTTTTTTTTTTTTTTTTTTTTTTTTTTTTTTTTTTTTTTTTTTTTTGGTGGTATTGAGAATTGAACCTAGGACCTTTTACATGTGAGGCAAGCATTCAACCACTGAGTTACACTCCCAGTTTTTTTGTTTGTTTTTAATTTCACTTTTGACACATTCAACCACTTTTGACACATTCAACCACTCACCACACCCCCAGCCTTTTTTGTTTTTAATTTCTATTTTGACACAGGGTCTAAATTGCTCAGCCTAGCCTTAAATTCGTAATCCTTCTGACTTTGCCTACTCAGTACAAGGTATTACAGGTATGTGTCACCATGCCTGGTTTTATTATAGCCCTTCTACATGTGCTTACCTTTTTTCTCTCTCCCCTCAGATATTTATTTAATACTAACACAGAGATGAAGGGAAATGTACAGAAGAACAAATTTTATGGTATACAAGGCTCAGCCGGTTTTTTCGTGTTTGAGAAATCACCTTATTACCATGATTACTGGTATTTGAAATCAATTCAACCACCTTTAAAAATAATGACCAATTAAAAATGAGTTTTTTGTAAATATTTGTGAAATTAATAGCTTAGCATATATTCATAAGAACATTTTTTGGCCTAGAAGTATAACTTTTAGAAAACATCTAGGGATTTTTATTAAAGATATTAATTTTTAAAGATATTACATTTTTAAAGATATTACATGAAGTAACTTTTATGTTCATGAAAGGAAAATAAATATTTAAAAGGTATACATAATTATGTAAGGCCTACTTCAAATTTTCCTACTGGTCAGATTTTATTTTGGAGAATGATTTAGAAAATGACACCCCTTTCATTGTTAAAAGTTGATGTGAAGGGCTGGGAAAATAGCTTGACACTAACCATATGCCTAGCAAGCGTAAGGATCTGTGTTCCATCCCTGGTACTGCATGCCATTCTGGGCAAGCCATGCTGGCCATGAAAACTGGGCATGGTAGCACACACCTGTAGCTTTGGGGAGGCTGAGACAAGAGGATCACTACCAGTCCGAACTGCATAGTGAGACCCTGTACCAAATGAATGAATGAATAAATGAATGAATGAAGAATGAAAGATTTAAAAAATAAAGTTGATGTGAAGCCCTCAGGCTCAGGAATAATTCCTGTTTGGCCTTACTTGGTACCTGCCTTCTTCTTAAAGTTCTCTGCTGTGAATTTTGAGCTTGCAAAGTAAGGGTGTTTAGGCTACCCTAGCTTAGTCTGATCCACTTCTGCTCTGAAGAATCTTGAATTAAAAATAGTCTGGCCATCTGCTGGCAGATGAGACAAGTGAACTATTTTTAGTTTCAAAGAATTTAGGATTATTGTGGGATTGGGTTTGAAGGTACCATTGTTTATCTCAAGGAGAGTACAATTAAACATCCCCTTTTCTATATTACAGGAGTTTCTTTGATGTTAGTGCTATAACTAGTTGAACTTCTGCCCCCTAACTTTGGATGTTTGTGAAGATACTCCGTAAAATGTTAGAAAGAATTCAAGGTTGTAATCTGGAAGTGATATGCAAAAAGAATCAAAAGGATTATAAAGTGTTTTTTTCTTTTCTTTTGATGTATTTAGCACAGGGTCTCAAGGCACAGGTTGGACTCTTAGTGATCCTCCTGTTTTCAGCCTCCCAAGCATTGTAATTACAGGTGCACATCACCACCATGCCCAGTCTCAATCAGGGTGGCATGCTAGGAATCAAACCCTGGTCCCTGCACTTGCCTAAGCAGGTACTTTAGTCTGCTGAGCTATCTGGCCAGCTCTAGAAAGCGGTTTAAAGAAAGAAGGGAAGTAGCCTAGGGTGGTAGTACAGGCCTATAATCCTAGCACTGACACTTAAGCAGTATTGCTGTGAGTTTGAGTTTAAGGCCAGCCCAGAGATAATGAGATTTTACCTCAAAAAGCCAAAAAATAATAATACACATAAATAAAGTGGAAGGGAGGCATGTGTAGGAGGAATAGTAAGAGAAGGAGAGTTCCCGCCGGGGATATAGGAAAATGATGATGAAAATAATGATTAGAGAAGCAATGTGTACCTCTGAAAGGCTATATGTTTATATTGTTTATCATATTATATAGTGCTCCTACTGACCTACTTTCCTTACGGTGTGGGTCTATTAGATAGAATTACAGTTTTTCTTCGAAACGTAAATACAGTTTTGCAACTCATAATTTTTTTCCTTCTGTCTCACTGATCCCATTCTTTTTCCTCCCATTCTTATTTTGAAGGTAGTGTTACAAAAGGAGGATATATGAATGAAGGGAAAATGAAGTGTATTGGTCTCCTTTTTTATGCTATTTTTGGAAACTATTAATTTTTGTCATTTTTCACCATGACTTATTCCCAGTCTTCTGCACACATTGACCATTTTAATTATAATGTAACTCAGTTACCAAGTCTCCTTTTCAAAACTTCCTTGATACCTGAAGTAAAAAATGTTTTTAGTAAGCCAGACTGCCTAAATTTTTGAGATAGCTCAGAAGGAAGAGTATAATCAGTGAAAACATTTTTTTTTTTTTTTTTTTTTTTTGTCTTTTTGAGACAGGGTCTCACTATGCAGTTGAGGCAGGCCTTGAGCTCACTTTTGTAGCCCAGGCTGGTCTCGAACTCGCACCAATCCTCCTGCCTCAGCCTCCCGAGTGCTGGGATTACAGGCGTGAGCCACCACGCCCGGCTCAGTGAAAACATTATAAGGAAGATCTTTAATAACATTTGGTCTTTTATATTACTTATTGGTGGGTTTTGTTGTTGTTGTTTGTTTTTATATTAGGGAAGGGTCTAAAGGATGTTCAGGGTCTTACTACTAGATCGAAGTTGTAGTGATCCACCTGTTTATAGCCTCCCAAGAACTGGGATTATAGGTGCATACTACCATACCCATATCTCAGTTGCTGTCTCAGCACCCTGGGGACAGGACGGGGCGGGCATGGTAGGCTCAGTGACCAAACCCCTGGCCCCTACACCTGCTTGCAGGTGCTTTAATCTGCTGAGCTATTTGGCCAGCCTACTTATTGGTTTTAAGGGCCCTTGCTCCTGAATAGCATTGAATGAAATAAGCGTCACAGAGTCCAAGCTCTAAGAGAAAAATAAGTTTGGGTTGCTATAATAACTTTCCATTGCAGTTAACAATCTGATTCTATTTTAGAAATTTACATTATACATGAAACTTTACGATTCTGAAAAATTCATGTCCTCCATGCAAGAAACCTGCTCAATTTTGTCTTTTTCTAAATTTACTTGACCCCTTTTCAGTGTACAGTATTAGTGCAATAACTAATAGTGGAAGTAACTTTTAGACACTTTAACAGGAAAGAAACACTGGCAAACACAAGGATCTGGCCTCCATCCTGATGACCCTAACTCCTGAAACCATTCATCCTACAGGATAGTCATGGGCAGTGGGAAAGCAATGGTCCTGTTGACAGTATGAGGAGAAGAAAATAAAAGTAGTTGAATTAGTTTAAATAAGAAGACTGGTCTTCTAACTAGCTCTTTTTCTTCATCTGTTAACATGGAATTAATTTGTTTACCTTGCTAAGGTTTACCTTAGGAAGAAAATCATTAGTAGAAAGTGATTTGGGGAAATGTTCTTCATATTTCTCATGTGATGGAGGAGGATTATTTAAAAAGTAAAAGTACGGTAGTAAATTATTGCCATTTTCAAATAGGTGTGTTCATAATAGGTGCAGAGATACATGTCTGTAGTGCCTACTCTCAGGAGGCTGAAGTGGAAGGATAAGTTGAGCCCTAGAACTCAGGACATAAGCAATATGTAGGGGCTTCCCCATCTGAAAAGTAACAAAAACTAGGTGTATTCTTTGCTTAGATACTTGTACAATTCATATATTTTAAGTACTGCTCCCAGTGCTGTGCAGATAACAGTAAAGCAAAAAATGGTTTTGTGGAACATTCTAGTATGATAAAGATAATGCAAAGCATGATTACTTTATCAGATTGTTTCTAAAAAATAGTTTAGAAAAGTAAGGGACAGAAAGGGGTGTTGCTTTAGCTGGGACTGTCAAGAAAACATTTTGACTTTTGAGCAGAGAAGTAACAGGGATTCAGCCTTATAGCTATGTGGATGAAGCAGAAATGGAATGGAAAGAGAGGTATGTGCCTGATGTGTTTCAGAACCCAAGAAAGCTTGTGGATTTGCAAAGAGTACAAAAAGGAAAAAACAGATTTTGAGTTTTAATTGTGATGAAGCCACTGGAGAATTTTATATAAGTAAAGATTTACTATGGCCAGAGATGAGACTTAGTTGAGGCTGGTGATAGTATATATTTTGAAAGTGTTGACATATTTTTCTGAATGGTTGACTGAATGATGACATCTAGATTGTAGTCAGAGCTACAGGTTGGTTGGAGATGGCATTCATTTTGCTGAAGAAATCGAAAAGAGAATGTGGTTTTGGGAAATAGATTTTTATATAGTAAAATATTTTCACCCTACATTTAACATGTATTTGTAACTCTTTAATGATGAAATTTTGTGATGATATGATAGGATTTCTTTTTTTTCTGAGAAAGGGACCCAGTAAGAATAAAACAATTTGAACTTGGAGTTGTCAGACTTTTTAGTGGTTTTTTTTGTTGTTCCCAATGAGTCTTTTACTTGTCTGATGCCTTCTAAAAAGGGATCTTTGCGGATATAAAGATTGCATGATGAAATCATCTTGGATTTAGAGTGTACTTAGAAGAGGAAGGGAAGCCAAAAGCTGGTATAGTGGGTCATATCTGTAATCCCAGCACTTTGGGAGGTTGAGGCAGGGGCAGAGGCTATAATAGTGTAAAGATCCTAGATTCAGTCCTCAGTGGTGAGGAAAGAAGAAAGCAGAGGATGAAGAAACACAGAACCACACAAAGGAAAGTGACCGTGTGAAAATGTAGGTGGAAATTAGCTAATGCTGCCACAGCCAAGGAATAGTGCTAGAAGCTAGGAAGAGGCAAGGACAGGTGCTTTCCTGGATCCTTGAGAGATAGTATGACTCTGCTACCTTGACTTTGGACTTCTGGCTTCCAGATCTGAGAGTAAATTGCTGGTACTTTAAGCCACCAATTTTGTGGTAATTTGTTTAAGCAGCTGTAAGAAACTGAAAATAAGACCTAACTGAAAAATAAGTCCTAGTATGATTTTTCAGGATGGTCAAAATAGTGTACTATAGTCTCTATCCCTAATAGAAGCCTCAGTTAAGACATATGTCCATAGTGCCTACTATCAGGAGGCTGAGGTGGAAGGATGACTTAAGTCCTAGAACTCAAGACATAAGCAATATGTAGGGTGTATTCCTTGCTCAGATGTGTGTGGAATTTGTCATTTTAAGTACTGCTTGTCAGGCAACCATGCATTTAGTATGTCGGTTGAAACACAATGGCCTTGTTAAATTATAAAATAATATATATAATTAAATATGAATAATATTGACATTAACATGTAAAATAAAAAAGTTTTAAAGAGGGTTTACAAGGGAATAGGCTTAATATAGGACACATAATTTATAGGATTATTTTCTAATATTCACTGAAAGAGTCAAATGCAAATGAGTGTGTGATATCTGTGCACATACTGGAGACCCAAAGAAACTAGCTGAACGCTTGGAGCCTATAGCAGTGTCCTGAAAGTCCAACTGGAGACCCAGAGCCCATGACAGTGTGTCAGGCAAATCTCTTGTCAAGGATCTGCACTGGGAAGGTCCAAAGGTCAGTGGTAGAAGCTAGAAACTCTGCTAGTGGGACGAAAGATCTATGCCAGTGCACTGAGGAATCTGTACTGGAGCCAGGAAGCAACACTCAGCATAGGGACCATTATTCTCCCAGAAAGAACCACAGCCATCCTCAGTGACAGTGAGAACCTAAGTTGCTCTGATACTTCAAAGAGCTGAGTTTGTATTAGAATCAGTGTTACAGTCCTCTTCAGGAGAATCAGCAGCATACCATCTTCCCTTGTAGTTCTCTCTTGTGTGCTGTTGGAAACAATCCTCAGGAGAGCCTTCCACATCCATCATCACATAGATTCAGTTCATCTGGGTGCTATGTGTTGTCAATCCACCATAAAATTACAGGTAAGTATTTGTAAATACCCAAGCAGGAACCTTTGAGAGAGAAAATATCTATATAAATAGATAACCTTCAAACTTACTGTTGAATGATCAATTGGAGTACAGACACAATGCATGGGTAATGTGCACACTTGATAATGAATATGGTTGTGTCTAGTTTAAATTTTGTTGTAACTATGCAATATGAGCAGTCTACATGGACAAAAACTTAATTTAAGGAAAACTCTTGCTTCACACGAGAAATCAGAGTCATTGGTTCTACAGGAAATGGAGTTCCAAGACACTGGCTGGAATTTGGAATTTGAAGAGCTAGGAAGATGTTTGAAAAGATGATATGACCATATTTGAATAAATGTAGAAATTTTTACATAAATATAAATTGTAGTATGTAAAAAAAATAATAAGCCTTAGTAGCTCTTCTGGAACAAAAAATTAATGTAAGACCTGGTCTTCTTTTCAGGGGAATATGGTAGTACTGAACAACCCAGCACCCACAGCTTAGAGGAAGAAAGGTTTATTTTGGCTCATGGTTTCAGTTCATGGTCAGCAGGGTCTAAGGCAGAAACAGGATGGCAGAGTGGTGTGGCAGAGGAAAAGGTTCTTCATGGTGGACAGGAAGTAGATAGCCAGAGAACAAGGAGGCCCCTTCTGCCAGCACGTTTAGTTACTGAACTCATCCATGATGAGTAGGGTTATCCCCATGTGTAATCACCTTTAGCAGGTATGAAAATTTTGGATGATACTGTAGATCTAAAGCAATGACACCTTTCAATCTTAGTTTGATCTCTCTGGTTGCACTTCTGTTTATAAGAATATATCAAATATATGTTTACACAATCAGGTACTTTGACTCATCTCTCATTGTTTCATAACTTTAGAAGGCACTGATTCTGTAGTTTTAGTGTGTTAAATAGAATCTTGGAAAGACAAAAAAAACAATCTTAGGAACAAGTATTTAGAAGTTTTGTGTTCCTCTTTGATCACTGTTTTGCTTAGATGTAGACTTCATATAATTATATAGCCTATGGTGCATATAATATTTTCATTCAAAAAAAATTAAAATCTTTACTACTTATGTTAGTATCTTCAGAATGCTCCACAGGCCATGAATTTTTCTTTCAGCTTACAAAAAAAATATATATAGTGAAACTTCATTTAATTGTCTATTCAGTAAACCTTGTCTATCCAGAACTTTACTGAGAAATATAAGAATAAAAATAGTTACTGTTGTCAAAGTATGAAAGCCAAACACTTCACTCCTAGTACTTACTAGTTATGTTTTGTTTTTCTTCTTCCTCTTCCTTCTTCCTCGTTTTCCTTCTTCCTTCCTCCTCCTTCCTCTTCCTCCTCTACCTCCTTTTCCTTTTATTTTTGATGTTAAAATTAAACCCAGACCAAGTACTTTAAACAGAGGAGAAACCTAGTAGCCTCTATGCCAGTCTGCTTTTTAAAAAAAAAAAATTTCTAAAGTCTTGTTTGTATTTATGTGTGTGTGTGTGTGTGTATGTATGTATGTATGTATGTATGTATGTATTTGATACAGGACCTTGCTGTGCAGCTAGGACTCATAGGAATCCTCCTGTCTCAGCCTCCCAAGCATTACTGAGCTATCTCCCCAGCCCCCAGTCTACTTGTATAATTCTAATAAATTGATAATGCTTTTATTTTTATAAAAAATAATTTTCTTTGAACCATCTTTACTAGTAAAATTGGAAAAATATCACCCTGACATATTTAACCTGTAAATACCCATTATGAACTTTTCTCCTTTTGGTGTTGGGTGTTGAGTGCAGAGACTTAAGTATACTGGGCAAGCATTCCCACTGTTATATTCCAGCCACTGTAATTTAAAAAAAAAAAAAAAATTGTGGAGGTACATTTTATATGCCATAAAATTTAACCATAATCATTTTTAGAAAATTTCCTCAGTTGTGTAGTCATACCCATAATTCAGTTTTACATTTCTTTCCACCACTCTAAAAAGATCCCTAGTGCCTATTTGCAGTAATCCTTATTGCCATCAATAGTTCTATACATCTACTAAACTACTTTCTGATTGTAAATGAGTCTCTTCTGTATATTTCAAATAAATGCAGTTTTACATAAATGTTTTGCATCAGACTTCTTTCACTCGGCATGCTTTTGAGAGTCATTCATGATATTGATAAATATATTATTTCATTGTTTAGACATATGAGTTGAGTGTCCTTATCCAAAATACTTGAGATTGGTATTTCAGATTTCAGTTTTTGAGACTTTGGAATATTTCCTCAGACTTTGGTATTTTAGTTTTCTTTTTTTTTTTTTGGTGAGCAAAGATAAATTTTTATTGTGTGAATCCTCCCAAGTGTTGGAGCTTTTACAAGGCAGCAGACATTAACCTTTTTTTTTGTTTGTTTGTTTCAATTTTTTTTGTTTAAATTTAACAGTGGTTATATTACATATTTTCATCATCAGATCAGTTGATCAAACAATTAAACATTAACCTTTCTAAATCCACATTACTTTTTTTTTTTTCTTTTCCCCTTTCTTTGAAAGTTGACGTATTCATTTTTAATTAGTATAGTACATGTTTGCCATGATAATGATCACTTTCATTATAAGGAATTTGTACTTGTATATAGTATACTTCTTTTATCCCAGTCTCTTACCCGCTGGTCAACTCTTCTTACTTACAAAAGCTTTGTTTCCATTTTTACCTTTCCAGTTTAAAAAAACAAAATCTTTTCCCTTCCCTTTCCTCCTCCCTCTCTTGTTCCCCTTCCCATCCAATATCTGTTCTCCATTGTACTACTTTTACTCTTTGGGTTTCTCATACAAGAGATCAGTGCAACATTTAAACTTGTGTGTCTAGTTTATTTTACTTAATATTATGGTCATAAGGTACATCCAATTATGTAAAGGAAATTCAAGTTTGTCCTTATGGCACAGTAGTACTCTGTTGTACACAAATAACATGTTTTTTATTCATTTATTGATGGGCATGTGGGCTGTTTCTACAATTTAGCTATTATAAATTATGCTGTTATAAACATAGGTGTGCATAAATCACTGTTATGATGCTTTTAAGTATTCTAGGAAGATATATACAAGGGGAAGCATTCTTAATCCAGAAATCTGAAATGTTCCAATATCTGCAACTTGTTGAATGCTGACATAACACTCAAAATATTTTGGGTCAGTTTAAGATTTTCAGACCTGTATACCCAGCCAGTACTTCAGTTTGCCTATGTATTCACTAGCTAATGTACATCTGAGTTGAATGAGTAATACTACTGTGATTATTTGTAAGTTTATGTAAATTAATTTTTATTTTTATTTGGTAGATAAACTACGAATGGATTTGCTAGGCTGCATGATGTTTATTTCTTCTTTCTTTTTTCTTTTTCTTTTTTTTTTCTTTTTGAGATAGGGTCTCGCTATGCAGTTCAGGCTGGCCTTGAGCTCCCTTGAGCTCCCTTTTGTAGCCCAGGCTGGTCTCAAACTCACAATCCTCCTGCCTCAGCCTCCCAAGTGCTGGGATTACAGGTGTGTGCCACTGCATGTTTATATATGAAGGTTTTTGTTTTGTTTTGTTTAATGTATTTGAGACAGGGGCTTGCTACGTAGCTCAGATTCGTAGTGATCCTCCTGTTTCAGCCTCCTGAGTTCTGGGATTACAGGCATGCACCACAGCACCAGATTTGGTGGTCAACTTGGTGTGCTCAGGACGGGGCCGGCATGGTATTGTAGTACTGGGATCGATCCTAGGTCCTTGCACTTGCCAAGCAGGCGCTCAAACTGATGAACTATCTCCCAGTCCCTGTATGAAGTATTATGTCATTAAAATATTGTTAATTTTTGAAGTGTTTTTTAAAGCTTTATTCTATGCACATATACTAGAGTCGTCAAATGTGCAAACTTGAACAGCTTGAACTATTTAACCTCTGAGGCAGTTGTAGGAAAAGAAACAACAGCACTTATCATGCATTTATATATGTTAGCTTCTATGCTGATTAGATACTTTATTGGCTTATTTGAATTAGTCTTCAAAACAACTTGTTTGCTTAAGTACAGTACAGACATTATCTACGTTTTGTAAATGAAGACACTGAATGTGAAGTTTGTGTTTGTCAGAACTGTAATGTGCCAACACAGAACTGCTTTGAAGCTTGCTCATGCCTGCTTACTTGGTTTAATGTGGTAGTCTCGACCTGTATCCTTAGCCAGTACACTATATATATTTATAAAGTAAGGTTACAAAAGGAAAAATAAGGGTTGCAATACAATGAAAGGGACAGTTAAAAAGAAGGATAAAACACCTAACAGTCACAGCTATATAGGAAAATATACTTCGTATAGTGTAAGCTCATATTAGTATCCCTGAATCTGACATGCAAATAAGATTTTGTGCATTCTGCTTTAAGAAGTTGACAAACTATGGACTGTTTTCCCAACTGTTTCTTTAACAAAATTTTAAAGTTTTGATAATTTAAGCCATCCAGAAATTTTAACTGTGCTGAACTTATCAGGATTTTTGAATAAGCTAGTTTTAATTGTACATGTGTCCCTAATCCTTTAAAATTTAATATTTCAAATTATTTTAGGAATTTGAGTAAAAACAAAATCTTACTAAAATGTTATCTTATGTAAAATTACCAAAAAAAAAAACCTTACCAAAAAATAACTTACGCATGTTAGTGGCTTCTGTCAGTACAATATATAAATGTAGTTATTGTGTAGCCATCATGATTTTCAGTTTCTGTTCTTATAAACATTATACACATTTTGTGTGTTATACACGTTTTGTGTGTCTACAATGAGGTCTGTGTGTGTATGTTGTTTCTGGCATTTTAATATTGTCATTTTAAAATGTTTTTAACATTTTTAGTGAGCATTTAAATTCTGTACTTTAAAACATGGATTTCTGCAAAATGAATGTTCTCTATGCAGTTATTCAAACTGTACCCTTAAAATTGAGGTCATATGGCCAGTTATGACTTATCTCACTAAGGCAAAGTTGCCCTAGACATACCTGTGCTCTTAGAGGCAACAGCAGAATACTGTGTGGTGGTTTTTTTTCTCTCCATAGATTTATTGGTTGTGATCAATTTGTTTCATCTTGTGGTTTTTCTGTTTTAAAATTAAAAATCTTGTATAATATGGCCATATGTACTTTGCATATATTCTATAAATTGTATTTTTTTTCATAGCCTTTACTAAGGAACATGTCTTAATCTATTTAGGTTCTTATACAAAATAAATCTGTGACTTAGAAACAAAATACTGTTGCTTACAGTTCTGGAGGCAGGCAAGTCAGAAGACCCCTGTCTGTTGAAAGCTGATGAACAGATAAGGAACAAACAAGCTCGCTCAGGCCTCTTTTAAAAAATAATAATAATAACTTTTTAAAGGTGTTATTCCTTTGTGGTGTTAGGGATCACATCCTAACATTATCTGTTAGGCAAACTCTGCAAGTCTCTGTCCCCTCCCTAACTCTCCTCTCACCTCTCCTGCCATCTCTTCTTGAGATACTGGGGGATTGAACCCAGGGGCACTCTGTCACTGAACTACATCTCCACCTATTAAATTTTTTTGAAATCTGATCTAAATTGTCCAGATCAGATTTGAACTTGGTCCTCCTGCCTTTGTCTCCCTGAAGGCTGGGATTACAGGTATGTCCTCCATGAATCTTTTTAAAATTGTATCTTGAGAGAAAGCCTCACTAAATTGCTGAGTCTGACCCTGAACTTGTGATCCTCCTGCCTAAGCCCTCCAAATAGTTGAAATTGCAGGCGTGCATCTACATTCCTGTCTCCCTCTGGTGGCTTTTACAATAAGGGTACTTAATCCCATTCACAAAGGCTCCACCGTCATGATCTACTCATCTGCCAAAGCCCCAACCTCTTAATTCCAGGAATGCACATTTCTCTTAGTTTCTTTTCTCACATAGCTGGGACAAATACCTGACACCCAAAATGAAGGAAGGAAAAGTTTATTTAGCTCACAGTTACTTGAGATTTCAGTCTGTTTTTGGCTGGCCCCAAAGCTGAGTGGAACAGGACAGAGAGCATCCAGTTCATGGCAGGAGAACACCAATGATGGCGACAGAGGCAGTGGAACCACCAGAGCAGCAAAGCAACAGCATGAGTCTGTCTATCTCTCTTTAAATTATATGAGGCTCTCTGCCTTAGCCTATCTACCTCAGGCCACAGCTGTAATTCCCAGCAGTACTCATAGCATCATCTCATCAGTGCTAAAACACAATCTCAGTAGATAGATTATGGATCAAGTCTCAAACTCTAGAAGTCCCTGCCCCAATGACTGCATGAGGACAACTAGAGGTAGACCAGAACATTCCGCCCCTGGACCCCCAAAGTCTCATACATATCTCTTTGTACAAAAGACATTTTAGTCCATCTAGAAGTGTTGCCAAAGTCCCAACAGTTTCAGCATTGCTGAAAAGTCCAAGTCTCCTCTAAGATCCAAGGTAAACTCTCATCTGTGAGAGTACAATAGAAAAGTTAAACATATCTAACATTCAAAGGCATAAGGTAAATATGATTCCAAATGTTGCAAACAACAGGGTAATACAAAACACTGGGATCAACACATGTCCAAAATCCCGCGGGGTAAACATTAAATCCCATAGTTCCAAATGGAATATCTGAAACAGTTTGCACTGAGTTATGAGCTCCAAAGGCCTTACACAGCTCAGCCCCTACAACTCTTCATAGTAGTTTCCATGGCTTCTCTCTTAGGCAGGCTTTGCTCCCTCTTTGCATGATCCACGTTCATGGCTTTTCCAAACTTCTGGGGTTTCCACTGAGTAGGCTTCTCACTCTCAGCTTCATACACTGCCCTCTGAGGGGTACGCTGCCTGGCCTCCCATGCCTTCTCCTGAAATCAAGGTGGAAGCCTTCTTAAATTAACAACTCGTGCATTCTGAATGTGCCTAAAACAACTGCCATGTGGATGATGCCAAGGTCTGCTGCCAGCTGGAGCAGTAGCCAGGCTTCCTTCTCTCTTGGTTGTAGGGTAGAGTGCCTAGATTGATGAATACTCTGACCTTGATTTTGAGGAACAAATTCTCCATGCCAGTGCCATTTTGGAACCTGGTTTGGCCACTGCCACCATTCTGGTCCTTGGGTCTCTGTGGCTTTCTCCTCAAGGCAAAATCTCTCTCCCTTGCAATTCTGAGGCTGCAAAGGGTGGAGAGCTGCCACCTCTTGTGATGCCCTCTGGCTATCCTTTTGATTCTGTGGTTCCTTCCCAGCAATGGAGATCCTTTCAGCTCCATCTTTGTAGTCCACAGCTCTCCTGGTGCTTCCTTCCTGGCCAAACTCACAGTATTTTAAGTCATCCTGCTTGGCTCTTTGCTCTTGATTTTCAACATAAATCTGGCTAAAAGCTGCCAATAACAACCATGCCACTGCCCCGATAGTTTGCTGCTTTGAAATATCTCTTGAAAGATTAATCAGTCCACCATGCTTAATCTCAGTCTTAGGCAAAGTCTTTGGGCACAGGCAAAATTCCGGCAGACTTTCAGCCAATCCATAGCACAAATCATCTAATGACCAATGCTGTCCTTTTTCCTAGCAGAAACCTCCTCAACCTGGTCTTTACAGGCAGGCCTTCTATCAGTCTTCTGGTTTAAGTTCTGACCAGAATCTCCCCTACAGAACAGCTGAAGTCTTTCCAGTTCTTCACAAGTAGAGGACTTCTCCAAATATTTCCAATCTCTGCTCATAAGCTATTCTTTATACCCAGGCTTCAAGCCACTCTTCTGGTCTGAGTTCTGACCAGAATTTTTCAAACAAACAGCCAAAGCTGTTCCAGTGCTTTGCTTGTAGCCGACATCTCTGAATCTTTCCTATCTCTTCCTGTAATCCATTCCCAAAAGCTTGTAATCCACATGGTCAGGTCAGTCACAACAATGACCCCACTTCTCTGGTACCAAATTCTTAGTTTCTTTTCTCACATAGCTGGGACAAATACCTGACACCCAAAATGAAAGAAGGAAAGGTTTATGTAGCTCACATACTGGAGGTTTCAGTCCATATTTGGCAGACTCCAAGGCTGATGGGCGCTTGGCAGAGAGCTGCACGTCATGGAGAACAGCAACAATGGCAACAGAAAGCCGGGTGTTGTGGCTCACGCCTGTAATCCCAGCACTCGGGAGGCTGAGGCAGGAGGATTGGTGGGAGTTCGAGACCAGCCTGGGCTACAAAAGTGAGTTCAAGGCCAGCCTCAACTGCATAGCAATACCCTGTCTCAAAAAAGACAAAAAAAAAAAAAAAAAAAAACAATGGCAACAGAGGCAACAGAATAACCAGGGGAGCAGAGAGCAACAGCAACCAATAAGGGCAGCAGAGCAACAGTGCAAGTGTGTCTCTCTGTTTCTCTTTAAATTACTTGAGGCTCTCTGCCTCAGCCCTATCTGCCTCAGGCCACAGCTATATTCCCAGCAGTACTCAGACCATCATCTCATCAGTACTAAAACACATAATCCCAGTAGATCGTGGATCAAGTCTCAAACTCTAGAAGCATGAGGCTTTGGGGGACAACTAGATATAAACTGTAACAGCATTTATGCCACAGGAAGGTAAATTATGAGGTCTATGTTTAACAAGTTTATTTTGTCCCTCTCAATTGGTGGGTGATTTAGATTCAGTTAAAGAGTTAAAGTATCGTTACATCTTAATTCACTAGTTCATTTTAATGGTATAAGTGCATACCATTAACAGGTATCTGATAGGTCTAATGCATCTTCAGTGTCCCTTTTAATGTTGTTTGCTTTTTCCAAATGATTTAGAATCCTTAAGTCAGTGGTTCTCAACCTTTCTAATGCCATGACCCCACAATACAATTCTTCATGTTGCGGTGACCCCAAACCAAAAAATAATTTTGGTGGCTACTTCAGAACTGTAATTTTGCTACAGTTATGATTTGGAATATAAGTACCTGGTATACATTATGTATTCTCATTGCTACAAATCAAACAATTTAAATATAGTGATTAATCACAAAAACAATAATTATATGTTGAGAAATATTTATTACTAATTCCAATAAATAACATTTCACCATGGCATAGCATGGGTTTAAATATGTATTTTCCAATAGCTTTAGGCAACCCCTGTATTTTGGTTGTTTGACCCCCGCCGGGGTCATGACCCACAGGTTGAGAACCACTGCTTTAGATCACCTGTCTCATGAGAGAAATTTGCTTATTACTAGATTGTTCACTGTTTCCATGTCTTCTTGGTTCAGCCCCCTGGGGTGGGAGGGCAGGGTGTGAGCTGGCCACACACACTAAAAAAGGAAGACCCAAAAACAGAAGAGTAAGAATAATGAAAACAGGGATAACAAATTAACATTGTCATAGTAACTACAGTTGTCAAATATCAGTAGAAATAGGAATAAAAACTTACATACAAATTGGAATAGCACTAACCCAGATTTTCCACACAGATCCCTCTTTGCTGGTGTTATTGTGTATCCTAATTTCAAGCTGTGGTCATGTCCTCTGCAGACCTCTCTCTTGATTGATTAGAAGAGTAAACATTTTTTCCATGTCTTCCCTTCTCCAAATTTACCTATTAAAGGCCCTAAACCAACACTGTCAGTTGCTTGGCATCTAGTCTGTTTTAGTTTGACCTGGAGTACCCAAGAGAGAGCAGTCTGTCTTCTACCTCCTAGTAGTTGCCTCCTTGTTTTCTGATGTTGTCAAACTGGCTGTCACTTCCTTGTACTCTTCTCAGCTAGATGTTGTTGGGTTCCCTCTCCTTCCATGCTAAGTCATTGACAATAGTGGGCAAGCACATCCCATGTGCTACACTTCTATGTGGGAGAAATAGGTGGTTTGTTTTGTTTGTGTTAGTGAAACCTTCCCCCACCCCTGTGTCCTCTCTCTTGCAGGCTCAGGGAACAGGAATAGTAGTGTGTAGCAGTGGAATTTTACCCATTGTGGTTTTGGCCTCTCAGTCTTTGAGAGTTAGTGTTTTCTAACTTCACCATGTGCATGCAACAGAAAGGATAATTGGACTGTAGATTGATTTAATACGCACTGTCACTGATGGGGAGACTTGCACCCTCCCTCATCCTGCCCCTTTCCCATGTAGTATAAGTGCCAGATCTAGGGCAAGAGGTATGGAACTGTAGATCAGTTTCCTTTTATCCATCTTCTGAACTTGGGTTTTAATCCCACTGGGTTGTCTTTTCATTTCTTATCCCATATCCAACTTTACTTTTTGCCTCTGCTTTTCTTAACACTGCATCAGAGGTAGTCAGGTAGTTGGAGAGGCCTACTATTTTTGGCACCCTGTTTGAATATGGTAAATCTCTTTTAATCCTGAAAAGTATGTTGAAATCTTAAGCTGTACTAGCAAATTTGTTTCTATTTTCTGTTTCAGCATTATGTCCTTGAAGGATTTTTTTAATTTATTGCATACATATTTAGGATTGATACATGTTCTTGATGTATTAACCCTTGATCCTTATGAAATGGCTTTTGTTTAATCATTTTGTTATGTCCAATTCAATTTTATATATTATTAATACTATGTATCTATGTTTGCTTTCTGTTGCTATCACTTTCCTTCTACTTCAACCTACATATATATTGATATACTGTGTTCGAAATTAGTTATTTTACATAATAGTCTACTCTTACCGAAAGTTTTTCTTTTCAGTTTCAGTTATCAGTAGTCAACTGTAGTCCAAAAATACTAAATGAAAAATTCCAGAAATAAATAATATAAATAAGAAATATTTGTCCCACCTGGAACAAATACCATCCTTTTGTCCACTTCTATAGTAAAGCATTTGCCTAGTATATATGAAGCCCTGTGTTCAAATGTTAGCAGTACACACACACACACACACACACACACACACACACACACACACGAATTCTATGCCTTGTCAAGTGTTGACTTGGTTGAATGTCACAGAGAAGAATGACACCTGTGTCCCTTACAGTGCATTTTTAAAATCTTTTTTTATGCTAATTCACAATGGCCCATTTGCTTTGCTTTTAATTTCCTATGAATATTATAGTGCTTGTATTTCTAAGCGTTTATTTAAAATATTATTAAAAATAGTTGTGAAGGGTTAGAGCTGTTGATGACTAGAGAGAAAATAGGTCCTGAAATAATTCCCATACTAAAATTTAGGAGCTTTATTTTATTTTATCTTTTTGAGTCACGGTGTTGCTATGTACTCCAGCCAGGACTTGAACTCACTTTGTAACCCATGCTGCCCTCAAATTCATGGCCATCCTCTTAATTCAGCGTCTAGAGTTCTAGGATTTTAGGGGTATTCCACCACACCCAGCTAGGTACTTTTTAAATAAGGGGCTGTTACTATGAAATTAATGATCCTAAATATCACTGAAAAAAATAAACTTGTTTTTTATTTTATTATAGCTCAAAAGTGATAACTCCTTATTGCATCCAGTATTGTTTGCATTGTCTAGTGTTTACATAGAGCATGGTTGGAAACATTTAACTTTTTGTTTTGGAATCAAATTTGGTACTTCATGCTTGCCAGGCAGGTACAGTGCCACTGAGCTGTGACCCCGAACCCCTTTACATGGTTCTGTCAACTTTTCTGTTACTGTGGCAAAGTACTTGAGATGGTTAACTTATAAAGAGAAAAAATTTATTTTGGCTCACAGTTTTGGAAGTTCTAGTCATGAATGATTGGCCTTGTTGTTTCAGGACTATGCTGAAATAATGTATTATGTCAGGAGTATATGGCAGAGTAAAACTGTACATCTCATGGCCAGAATGCCAGGAAGAGTTGAGGATAGGGCCAGGGTCACATTATACCCCAAATGACCTAAAGATGTCCTATTAGGCTCCCATCTTAAAGATTCTATCAAGATGATACCAAGCTTTTATTCAGGGCACTTTGGGTGGCATTCAGCATCCTGATTATAATAATAGTCTACTTGATTTCTTCAATGGGAAAGGCTTTTGTTTTTTTTTTTTGTTTTTTTTTTGTTTTTTGAGGTAGGTTCTTACTATGTAGCCCAGGCTGGCTCTGCCTTAGCCTCCAATGCTAGGATTATAGGCACGCACCAACATGCTCAGTTTGGGAAAACATTTTGCATTTAAGCATTACATGGTTTTTCAGTATGTAGTTTCTTAATTTGTTACTTTTAAAAATTATTTCTAGTGTTTTTCTTTAATAATTGGCAGTTTATTTCTTTGTTCTATTAAAAGCTAACCTGAAGTGAGCTATTTTCAAGTCATTAAAATATACAGTTTCAGAGACTGTAGTATTGACTATTCAATACATGTAAGTTAGAAGAGTGAAAAGAAATGGCTTTTTTAGCATAAGTTTAAAAGCTAGTGTAAGAAGTTTATAGTTATAGTAAATGGATGTGTGGGCCAGCCAAGTAGTTCAGCAGATTAAAGTGCCTGCTTGGGGCCGCAGCCTGCCTTGCCAGCTGAAACATCAATTGAGACTGGATGTGATGGCGTGGGCCTGTAATCCCAGCTCTTGGGAAGCTGTAAACAGGCCGATCACTATGAGTCAGATCTAATAGTGAGAACCTGAACACACTGTAGACCCTTCCCTAAAATACAAAAATGGGTGGGGGGTGGGTGGATGGATGGATAGGTGGGTGGATATGGATGTGGATGTAGTGGGTCAAGCTCAACTATCTTATATTTGTTCATTTTAATTACTTTGTAGCAGAAACCGTTAAGTGTATTTTATATTACAATCTCTTGGAAGACGCGTTAAACAAGACTTGAATTCAGAGTTTTGAGCCAGTAGGGCTGGGTGGGACTTGATCTGCTATTCTAATAACTGCTGGTTGATGTCCATGCTCCTGTCACGTAAACTCACTTTCAAAATAGATGCTTTATAGTTATGTTTGCTGTGGTAATCACGGAATGATTTTTTTTTTTTTTCCAATTAATAGAAGTTTTTTGAATGTAGCCCAATGTTTTGGGTACCTATAGCTTTAGATGAGGGAAACTCATTTCTACATCATTTCTTACCAGCTTTCTGACTTGAGAATCAGCCGTCATTTCATCTTACCCTTAATTTTCTCATCCATAAATTGACCTGGGAGAATGAAAGTACATAATGTATGGGATTAAGGTGAACATAGGCAATCTTTGTGAGACTGAAAAATTTCAGGCATTTTGAAAGACCATATGGATAATCCTCCAAGCTGTCTTAATTCAGTGATACCTTGATTCACAAACTTACCCATATTGCTGGAAAAGATGGCCTTTTTTTCTGGCTTCAGCCTTGTTTGTCACCTGATGCAGAATTTGCAAACAAAAACAAAGTACTGCCAAATGCTTCTGTTGATGAACCAAATTGTTCACAACTGGAAGTGTTCATAAACTAAAGTACTACTGCTCTAGGAATAATTGAGATTGTTGGTGGGTGTATTGGTCAGAGTTTTACTTAGAGGAACAGAATAGATATAAGGAATGGATATTAACACAAAATATACAATCTATAAGAAATTGTAAGATTGGCTTACAATAGCCACAGAGTCAGATGAGGAAGCACGCACAGGGCGTCTGCATGCTCCAGACTGAAGAATTCAGTCCTGAAGCCTGGACTTCACTGCAGCACTCCGTGTAAGTCTCTGTCGGCTGATGGGTCTGCAGTGGAAGACTGAAGTGTCTGTAGATGGACACTGAAGAGTCTGCGATGGATGGCGAAAGATCTAAGCTGAAGGCTGAAGAGTCTGTGCTGCAAGCCAGACGATGAAGTCCAGTCTGAATGTGAAGACCAAAGCTTCTCCGACGAAGTGAAGTGTTGACTCCTCCTTCAGCCCTTTAAAAAGTCTTTTTGTGCTCAGTCATTCTGACGTGGGCTCATTGCACCCTAGTGTGGAACCAGTCATACCCCAGGATGGGCCCTTGATCCCGTTCTAGGGAGAAATCCAATCATATCCTAGGCGGGCCCTGGTCACACTCCAGGGAAGAATCAATTGTACCCCAGAGTGGGGCTCCCACCAACAGGGAACCAGGCTGCTGAGTCATTCAGCCAAGTTGACACATTGTATCAACCACTACAGTGGGCCTTTAAAATACTTTGTCAAAACATTTACACAGACTCATAGTGTGGATTATAGATGCCTAGTAAAATAAGAAAGGTAGTAAAATTACTGTTTACCTTCTTATAACTAAAAAACATGAGAAATAATTGAATTTTCCTCATAAGAAATTGTCAAAAGTAGTTTGAACTGTACTTATATATAAATTATAAATAAAATATAAATTATATTGTGGAGAAGGGGGAAGAGGGAGCATGAAACACAAACACCAGAGATGTGGTATGTAAGAATTAGAGAAACATTGTATCCTGTATACCTTGTATTGGATATGTTTTACTAGAATATATAAACAAGGACATTTTTTTAATTATTCTTTTTTTTTAAACTTTATGTTAAAAAGCCAGCTCAGCTTGCCCTGGGAATGGGGCTGGTGTAGCATGTGGTGCCAGGGATCAAGCCAGGGTCCCTGTAGTTGCCTAAGCAGGTGCTTTAGACTGCTGAGCTATCACGCTGGCCCAACATGAACATTTTTAAAAGCATAGAATTTTGCAATATAATGGTAGGTAAAGTTTACTATGTCTCCAGTTTAGAAGGCTATCATAGAATCCTTTAAATCATTCTGTGTTAGAATACTGGTTGGCACATTTTCTGCAAAAGAAAGCTGAAAGGCTATCATTTAGATACTTAAGATAGATGCACACAATTTTTATTGAGAAAATTTAAGAATGGAATGCTTTCACAGAGGTAGCATTTCTCTTCACTGGGGTTCAAAGTTTTCCTATAATCTTGTCAGTTGTAAGTGTTCAGCTGTACACACCATTTTTAAAGTCATGGCTCACTACAAAAACAAGCAGTGGCTTTTGACCAGTTATATTTGAGAATATAGTGGATATTTAAAATCGTCTAATAGAAAAGGTTGTTTTTCACAGTCACATGGTTACTGAATAACAGATGGCGCTGAACAGTGCTCTTTACAAAATGTCCCACTTCCTTTCATTTTTCCAATTAAAATTTATTTAACCAGGCAAGAGAATCCGTGAAGTTGGTGTCCAGCCTGGGCTATAAAAGAGTGCTCAAGCCAGCCTGAACTGCCTGGTGAGACCCTGTCTCAATAAGATAAGACAAAAAAAAAAAAAAAAAAAAAACCAGAATGCCCTGCTTCCTGGTCATTTTATAAAAGGGAATTCACCTTATTAAAAACTTGCCACCTCCACTTGTTTTT
>PVJA010005254.1:0-80230 GCA_004027025.1 Myocastor coypus | reverse complement strand
TGACGTGGACTCATTGCGCCCTAGGGTGGAACCAATCATACCCCAGGACGGGCCCTTGATCCCGTTCTAGGGAGAAATCCAATCATATCCTAGGCAGGCCCGGGTGATACTCCAGGGAAGAACCAATTGTACCCCAGAGTGGGGCTCCCATCAACAGGGAACCAGGCTGCTGAGTCATTCAGCCAAGTTGACACATTGTGTCAACCACTACAGACCCACATCTTCAATTTCACTTAAAGTTATAATGCTTTAAGTTTCTCTCTAGTTACCCTGCAGCTCTTCTCACAAATAAAATATGGGCCTACTAAGCAGCTGTAACTTCAGAGAACTCTGTTAAGATATCTACTTTCAGGGCCTTTCCTTAGAATAGTGGTGGCCAACCTAAGCATAAGTGTTATAATAGATTCTTTGTATCATTGAAAGCTCTAAAAGTTTCACCATCACTGCCTTAGAAATAAGCATCTCCTGAACTGTCAGGTGGAAGTCCTTCTTCACACTCTGTCTTGGTTCACTGCACTCCAGAGCCTAAGGCTCAAAAAGACCCCAACCCCCGCAGAACGTTGGTCTTTCCTTCACCAGCTCCCTCTTTCCAGCGTGGAGGGTTGCAACTTGAGCTCCGTCTCCTTCTAGGAAACTTAGCAAGGCGGATGGGGAATATGTTCTTTTGCCTTATTCTGTCTGGAAGCAGTCAGAGTGGAGTGACTGTGGTGTCAGGGTTAGGGGAAGCGGTGGAAGGGAGACAGCAGGAAGGAAGGGATAATTTAACTGAACCCAAGTTGAACCTTTAAGCAGTTCAGTTCAGGGACAATTCTGACGTCAAAGCTGTTTCTTATTTTATAAAAGCCAGGCTGTCTCATAAGTAGCCCTTCTCACCTTCTGCCAGTCCAAAATATGCGGTCATGACCCTTTGGCTGATTGCTCATTATAACCTTAGTTTAGGCAAAGGTTTTCTTAGTGTAATTTATCCTTTTTTCTCTTGTAATATAGCTTTCAGTATTTTTTACACTGAGGCCCAAAGGACAAGAGAGCTAAAGAAAACACATTTAATTACTTTTATATCCTTACTCCATCAGATTCTGTATCTTAAACACTCTCCTATAGTGATTGCATGCCTTTACAGAGGTTAAATTAAGAATTACTTTTTCTGTACTCTTTAAACTAGCACAAATAAAGAAATTTTTAAAGCTAATTAAACTTGGAAGACTTACTATGACAGTGCATTCCATACTTTCATATTCACAAGATAGAAAAACTTGCTGTATAATTGTAATATATAATGAGCCTAATATACAAGCATGAAGAATACGATTTCTTACTTTTTCTTCAGACTTTAGTTATATGACATAATATTTCTGCCAAATTAAGTCTTTTTCCACCACTATACTTGACACCTCTGTATTGGAAGCAACAGGCTCTTGTAGGGGTTGACATTTGACTACCACTAGAAAATCTTCTATCCGATTCCAGAAAAATGGGTTCTTTTGCTTGGCTTGCATCTTTGTCATTCACATTATTTCTGTGAGAGGGATTTGTTATAGCCTAAAAGATTATCATGGTGCTATGGGTACTGTGACGTGCCAAGAGACAAAATTTTTCTAGGAGCAATTCCCTTGACACTTGTCCATTGGGAGTGAAGATCTGTTTCCCTTCTTCTCTTGATAGGTATAACAACTATTTCCTTTAAATTCTCATGTAATACTGTGTGTTTTCCTTGGCGCACATGAAATTCTTACCTGTATCTATGTCGTTCTAATCATATCTATGTCTCTAGATTGATCCTTGTCTCAACATGACCAGCAAGAGCAAAGCTGTGAGTGCTATCCCTCCTTGCCTTCCCCAGGGCCCAGAACACATTTTCCTATTTATAATAATGACTGTTCATGTTTCTTAAATTGAATCAACTTAATCTATATCCATTCCATTATTACTTATTGATTCCTTCATCCAACTATTATGTGTTGAGTGCTGATAAGGAGGCTGGCAAGGTTTTAGGAATATAAGAATTCATAAAGCAGGTAGAAATCCCTAGTTTCATGAAATGTGCACTTGAGAGATGCAAAACGAGCAACAAAGAGAATAACACAGTAAATTGTATATATAGATTCACAGACCCCAGGAGGGCTATGGAGAAAAGTGAGATGGGTAAGGAAAAGTTGGAGCGAGGTTACAGTTTTACACATAGTGACCATGGCAGATCTCACTGAGAAGATAAGATTTAAATAAAACTCCTAAAGGAGGTGAGAGAGTGCTCTGTGTGTATGTGTTTATTAATGCAAGTTAACCATTTTTAAAATGCAACAGCCAAAGTTCAGAGTTGTAGCTATATTTAATTAATAATGCATAGGGCCTGAGGAATTACCTTCTTCTGCTTCTTTTTCCATTCATCCATGCAGAAACTAAGCCTCAAATAAGCTGTACCGCTTTTATTATTTAGCCTTTTATTGACCAAGAAATCTCAACAGCTTGCTGAGAATGCAATTGAAAGATATGACCCAGGCCACTCATGTGTCCACAGGCCCATCCATCCAGTTTTCTCAGCAAGCTCTCGTGCCTATTCTGGAAGCTACTTTGCCAAAGCTAGAAATAAAGACATCAAATAGACATATCCTTTGCGGATTTCATAACTCAACTAGATCAGCTTCATGACTAGAAACGCAATGGGAGATGTATGTAAGGCAAAGTATGAATTGTAGTTAAAAGCATCATTCTTAAGCGAGGGAACTGGTCAGAGTTCTGAATCTTCATCAAACCCTAGGGACAAGAAGCATTATTTTAGAGATGAAAAAAGCTAATTTGTTCCAAGTAAAGAACACAGGGAGGTTCCTCTGTTAGGCAGGAAGGCAGGCAGGCACAATTGCTATTACTCAAACTAGGTTGGAAATCTCATAATCAAAAGTAGTCAAATGATTCCAATTCTACATTCAAATATAATGTCAGTGGTGAAAACAATAATCAAACTTCATTCCATTTCAGACCTGGAAAAAATAATTGTCTACATATTTCTGAAAACAATGGCTGGCCTAAACTAAACTCTGAACAGGAATTTGAAAGCACTTTATTTGGTGCTCATTCCAAGATGATTTCACCTTGTAAAATACCACTAATATCTAGGAAATATTTGATTTTTAAAGCAGTTTGTTTCTTATTAAACAGAAAGTGGTTCACAATGTAGCAGAAAAGTGGAGTAACCCAGCAAGTGTTTAAAAAGCAATTTCTTGGTTCCATACACAGATGTTTCCATTCATAAGATCTTGAGTAGAGCAGTGGAATGCATGCTTTTAACGGGCTCCACATGAATTCTGATAATCAGTCTGCTTCAGAAAGCATACTAAAGGGCTGGGCGTTCCATAGTACTTCTACCTGCTCACTTCTAGATGTTAGAAACCTGAATGATGTGCTGATTAGAACTGTCTTGTAGCCCTGAAAGACCTGAAAGAGTAAATGTCCCGTCATTCCTTCTGTGGGTTAGCATATTTTGACTTTCAAAAGAGTGATGACCTAACTGTTAAATTGTTTGAAATGATTTACATTTCTTTTCCTTTAGGTGGCAGGAAAAATGAAACCTTTCATTTCTGTGGGAAAAGCAGTCCACACAAGTGGTAGCTACTCAAAGCCTGAGGGCACAAAGCGTATTTGCCTTGGTTCACATACATTTTCTGCTCACAAACAATTCCGTGTTCAAACAGAAGCATTTGGCAAAAGTTTACTTCAGCTCGCATACTCCACATTGGTTAATGAATGTAGCTGTGACCGTCTTCCCCAGAATCGTGGAAAGACTTGAGCCTGCAACTGAGGTACCACTGTATATTGATTATTACTTGGCCTTAATGAACCTAAATAATTTGGTGGGAACAGCTGAAAAGCGGTCACAATGATAAGGCGCATTCCACACGTCAAATGAGAGATAGATTGTGAGGTGCTTGGCGTTGTTTCTCACACTCTAGTTAGAACAGTTAAATAGTAATAGCTCCTAGTACTTGAGAATCTCCCTGTTATCTATCTCAGCTTAATAGTTGGCTGGACCAGACACATCCAATACTTGATGTACAGTACATGGGGAAAGGGTAGATGGGCATTCAAGGGACTACAAGAAGTTGTTTCATGTAGCACCAACTCACTGTAGTACTGGAGCCCTGATTGCCTTGCTGAAGAGATTTGAGAAAGAAGTAATGGGGTGGAGCAAGCAGGGTCCAAATGCTGGCCAAATAGCATTTTTTTTTCCAACCAGGCTCTAAGGTTAGGTGGGGGCAACCAGACTAGCTCCTTCTCTCTACGTCAACAGGAACACAGCTAGAACTAAAAATGTGACAGGAAAAAATATATATATATGGTTTAAAAATAACAGGAAATGTTTCAACTCACAAAACCCTAAATAAAGTTCAGGCTACTATCAGCTTTGAGTACAGTGGTGTTTATGAGGTACTGTTAAACTAATCTACCTTTCTCCCCCTCTCACTTCTGGTTTGGCTCTGTTCTCAGAAAGATTCTTTACGCATGTGACAAGAAAGCAGGCAGAAAACATGGCTGTTTCCTATACCAGTATCAACTCAAGCAGAAACAGAACATTTTTCTTAGTTATGTAGCTGAGATCATTTTACGAAATCTTCCCCAAAAACTAGCTTCAAATTCTACCTGCTCTTTTACAGTGTGATTTTGTTTCTTTTCCCAGCGAGAAGTAGCCTCTACTTTCCTCACACTTGAAATAAAACTGGTCTATTGACTATTTTTGGATGGGTAGAAGTTGCCCCGGCCATACAGTGACTGTTCTATGGCCATTCTGAGCCCAGAACTCAAGAGTTTTTAAAGCTTCAGTCTTCATTCTTTTTTCTGCCTTGAAACTTTATATACTGAAACTCAAGCTTTGCATCGAAAAGAAACCTAGAGCAATGATGATGAACTGTTTAGAGCTTCCAAAGATACAAGTAGCCTGCTGCAGCATGCATGCCTTAGGTTCACCCCTACTGGCCTATGAGATAAAGGGCAATGTAAACATCAGTGTCTCTAGAAGGACAGCAGAAGTTTCCAGTGGCACAGCCTGCAGCAAGGAGCCAGTCATGTGAAGGAATCTATTTTCCAACTTCCTGTTGAGCCCAGATGCCAGCGAGCAGTTAGTGCAGCCATTGCTGTATGCAGTAGAGGTGGTCCAACCCCCTGATCCCTGTTCAGACCCCTGAGCCAGTGACCTGTGAACAATCACGTGGTTATTATTGGAAAACATTGAGTTGTGGGGTAGTTTGTTTCCTCACAGTAAAAGACTGGAACAGTCATGTATCTCCTCTTGCCTGGTGGTATATGAGAATGAGACTGACCTTACTCAAAACATATTTGATAGTAGCGACTGTGTGGCTCAAGAGAAATGGGATATGATCTCAGGAATTATTATATAGAGCAAGTCCTCTGATGTTCATCTCTTCATCTGCTTTGGTTATTATTTTGGATACTTTTTCCATTGTACCTGACAAAATACCTGAAACCCACAGGCTAAAGGAGGAAAGGTTTACTTTGGCTGTCAGATGGTAGAGGTTCAGTCCACAGGCTCCAAGGAAGGATAGCGAAGCAGTGAGCCTGCCTTCTTTCTATCCCCTCATATTCTATCCAGACTACAAACCTATTGATTGGTGTTACCCAAAAGAAAGGGTGGGCTTTCCATTGGCCTCACCCAGGACTGTGCTAAGCCATTTTAGCCATCACTCGCCCTTCCTCCATATTCACATATCCTAGATCCAGCCACTTAAAAAGCCTCACCTATGAGTATGTGAGTGTTTGCAAGGATATGTAGGACCTAGCAGGCCGGGCTTGAGCTCACTGTATAGCCCAGGCTGGTCTGAAACTCACAATGATCCTCCCAATCGTCCTGCCTCAGCCTTCCAAGTGCTGAGATTACAGGTATGTGCCACCATGCCTCCTGGCTATTATTTCTCTCTATATATTTCTGTTTCTATTGGAATTTATGGAGCCCACAAATATATGCCTCAACTTCCCCCTGGCATTTCTCTAAAAAAGAATATTGGTTTTTTTTTTTTTTCTTTCTGCAAACAGATACACAGTGCTTATAATCAGGACATATCTGCATTTTTGCATTTTGTTGTCCAAAACGTATGGCTTTAAAGATAAAATGGTTTTGATAGTGCATGTAGCAAGAAGACTGCTTATAAAGGCCTGGTGAGATAGCTCAGTAGACTGAGCACCTGCTTTGGCAGGCTCAGGAACCAGGGTTTGAGCCCCATGCCTTGCTGGCCCCAGCCCTGGGGTATACTGAGCCAGTGACCAAGTTCCAGCATGGTAGCACATGATTGTAATCCCTGGGTCGGGGAGGCTGAAAACAGGAGATCACTACAAGTCTGAGCTGTGTAGCTTGAGACCCTGTACCAAATACATAAATGAAAAGAAAGAAAGAAAGAAAGAAAAATCACATTTATGTACAATATGATGAACTGAAGACCTGTTACAAAAAAAAAAAAAAAGTTGTTGTATGACTTCACATCAAAAATATGCATGAAGGGTCGACCAGATAGCTCAGTGGACTAAAGTTCTTGCTGAGGAAGAGACCAGAGATCAGGATTCCATCCCCAGGGTGCAGTGCAGGCCCTACCACAGGGCACATTGAGAGGTGATAGAGGCTGGGTGTGGTGGTGCATGCTGGTAATACCAGTGCTTGGGAGGATGAAAACAGGAAGATCATGACAAACAGGAAGATCATGATCTGATCTAGGTAATGAGACTCTGTAGACCCTCTACTAAGTACATTTTTAAAATATGCATGAATGTTAACCTAAATGCTTCACATAAACTCAAAAGGCATATAAGCTTATTAAAAATATTTATTATTTGAGATCCATTAAATGGGCATAATTTAACATTAAGACTTTTAAAATTCATTCTCAGTGCTGTATGATGACATTATTTCATGGAAAACTGTGAAAACTGTGTTGCTCTTTCTGAAGACCGGATCTTTCATGGGCAAAAAATGTCATCTTTCCTTGTTGAAGCAATTATGAAATAGAGTGAGTCTTTCTGCATTGTGATGTTTATGCATCACCACCAACATGAGCCTGGTTCTTAAAGCCTCCCTCTTGATGTGCTCTAAAGGACCAGGGAGATAGCTCAGTGGAATAAATGCTTGCGTGGGAAGCACAAGGTCCTGAGTTTCATCCCTGGTACCACCGGAAAAAGAAAAAAAGAGAGAAAAGAATAAAACAAGAGAAAGAAAGTGGCTGATGTGCTATAAAATGCAACCATTTCTTCTCTCGGATGTTACTTATTTTAAGAAAGTAGGTTATTTTCTGTTTTTTGCCATAGAATGAGCTGCTTTATTGCTTTTAGAATATATGCATATTAATATGAACTCCCAGTTATTTCAAGAAGTGATGGACTAGCACATAGAATGAGAACAAGGAGCTCATTATAAATGCTATAAATATTGACTAAAGCAGAATGCTTTGGCGCCCATAAGTAGACCAAGCCATGTTTAACTGTCCCTACATCTTGGCTGACTCCAAAGAACTAGTTCTCCTGATTTTGCTTTTACTCTGTTTAGAGACAAAGCATTCTACAAAAACTTGGGGTGTTTCTCCAGCATTATTGATTTCTTCTATAATCTCATAATGTCTTCAGTGGAAAAATAGGTGCATGGTGTTTATAGATCAAATATGGAAAGTGTTTGAAGTTCGACAAGAGTAAATGTCCTCTAGGTGAGACGAGGTATTGCCTGCTTGAAGGATGCACTAGTTTTTTAAAATATTAGTACCATGTTTCACCAAAAATATGACCTTCCTGGAAAATAGGCCCCGCTGCGTGACCACAGCATGGCCAGTGTCATGTAGATTAGGCCTCATTACTCTATTAGTTGACTACTCTTTAATGGTTAGGAAGGCAAGGATAATTGAGGGTGGCATTTTTGATCTGTAGTTTTCATGGCTTATTATTTTCCAGTGATGTCATTTTTGGAAAAGATATGATGTTATTGAGTAATATGT
The DNA here is from genome assembly GCA_004027025.1 of Myocastor coypus. NCBI lineage: Eukaryota > Metazoa > Chordata > Mammalia > Rodentia > Myocastoridae > Myocastor > Myocastor coypus. The sequence goes on along the minus strand of PVJA010005254.1, from coordinate 72,254 downwards.
AGAGTACAATGCATATAAAATTTTGAAAATAAAATAAACAGACCTAGGATCAGTGTTAAAGAAATTTTACAGATATTTGTATGGGTGCACACAAATCTCTTATGTTTATCATAACTGTTCTGAAAATAAAAAATCTCAAATTCTTGGATCTTCTTGAGCACTGAAATGATGCTTAAGTAGAAAACTCCACATTATAAGCATTTGAAACAGAGAATTATTTTAAAAATACTATATAAGCAAGACACAGTGGTACACGCCTGTAATCTCACCTACTAAAGAAACTGAGAAAGAAGAACTACAACTTCATGGACAGCCTAGTCATCTTGTGAGACCCTATTTGAAAAATCAATCAATCAGTCAATCAATCAGTCAATCAATCAATCAGGCTAGGGATATAGCTCCTTGTGAAGGTCATGAGTTCAATCCCCAGTATAGATTAAAAGAGAAAAAGAACTTTACAAATTTTCTTCAAGCTATGCATTTATGTGTATATGAAATATGAACATATTTCAGATTTAGACTTGGATTTTATCCCCAGGATATCTCATTACACATGTACAAATATTCCAAAAACTAAAATGACAAAATCCAAACTGTAGGAGCCAGGTGTGGTGGCACACACTTGTTATCCAGGCACTTGGGAGGCTGAGGCAGGAGGACCAATGAGAGTTCAAGACCAACCTGGGCTACAAAAGTGAGCTCAAGGCCAGCCTGAACTGCATAAGGAGACCCAGTCTCAAAAAGACAAAAAAAAAAAATCCAAACTGTATAATAGATATTGTAAAATGAGAAGTTGTTCAAAATAAGATGGAGAAAAGGGGAAAAGAAAAGAAATAGAACATAAGTTAAATAACTAGTGTCTTAGTTCATTTAAAAGAAAGATTTGTCTCATTTAGAGAAAATTTTTTATGCCCGTATCTTATACTCTATATAACTACTTTTAAGATAACAGTACATAATGTATCAACTATTGTTATTCTATTGTTTTATTAAATTTTATTTTACTTCTTTTCCATAAAAAATGTAAAGCTGAAACACTTCTAAGTTGTAAGCATTTGTAATAAGAGATACTCACTTGTACTAACTCATGTTTAGGAAAAGCTATTTTCCTGAACCTATGGTATGACTAGGGCTGAGCCAGAGCTTCTCAACCTTGGCACCCTCGACACTTGAGGCTAAAAGGGTTCCCTGTATTGTGTACAGTGTTTTGCAGCAGCTCTGGACTCTTCCCAGGGATGCCAGTAGTACCCATACTTCTGCCCTTTGAGACTACCAAAAATGTTTTTGGCCAATCTCTCCTGGGGTAGATTGGGGAAAGAAATTATCCAAGGTTAAAAATCACTGTTTTGGAATAGTCAGCTGTCATACTTGTGATTTTTTAAAGTTCTCTCTCATAGAAATATCAGGGGCCAGGGATACATCTGAGTGGCAAAGTGACTGCCTCACAAGCACAACATTCTGAATTCCATTCCCAGTTCCCCCCCCCCAAAACGATGAATTACTTAAAATACTAATCATTTTTTTCTCAAAGCCAGAAATTCCGAAGAAAGTACAGTCAACTATACAATCTTATAGCAAGATTAGGTGTGCCAGATATATAACTTTACTTTTGAGGAATTTAACTTAATTTCTCTGTGAGACACCCCTCCCTCCACATCCTCAATTGCTAAGAAAATCAAAGACTTCATTTTCTGTATACTCCCCACCATGAGAATAACAAGCTGCAGGGATATGGTATCCAGGACTCAGGTATAATTTTCTGCGAGAATCTACTGTGTGCTCCTCTCAGTTTTCTGGATCACATGATAATAACTTTTGGGCATAGCTAGTCAGACACTAGTTTTTTAGTTACAGTATCCCATTCGATTCTCTAACATATGTTCTTTGGGTTCTGAGAAGGATTATCCATTCTAGAAGAGTAAGGGCAGAAGTTGTAATTCTTCTTACCTTGGCTCTGAGGGCACCGCTGTAGTTTGGTGATTTTGCAATGGGAATAATACAATACAGGACACATTTTATAACATTGTTTTATAATGAATCACCCAAAGAATCATATACAGAGTGCAGGAAATCTGTCCACACACTAAAGCATCCAGGTAAAGGCCCATGTGCCACAAGAGTGTCCTGCTTGAGTCCAGCTGGAGACTTAGAGATCAAAACAATGCCTCCCACAAGTCTAACTGAAGGCCTAGAGACAATGGCAATGTTTTGTGTAGTTCTGTTTCATGGATATATGTTGTGAAGGCCCCAGGGTCAGTGGTGGAGGCTAGAAAGTCTGTGCCAGCAGGATGAAGGATCTGTGGTAGCAGGCTGAAGGATCTGAACTGGCACCAGCAAACAATGCTCACGGCAAAACAGAACTCCCCTGAAAAGTACTATAGCTTGGGACCTCCTCAGCAACAAGAGGTCCCAAGCTCCTCTGAGAATGAGGAAAGCCAACACAAGTTTCCACAGGAGACAGAGCCAGGAAGCGATGCTCAAGGTGAGGACCAGAGCTTCCCCAAAATGAACCATGGCATTCTCGTTGACAATGAGGTCCTTAGCTCTACCTCAAGGGACAAAATCCCCTGGCAGAGTAGTCCAAGAAAACTAGCAGGTCCAATAGCCCCAACAGCTTCTCAAGAACGGCCTCCCCAATAACTTCTCGACAGCTTCTGCAGTTCTGCCTCTTATGCTGCTGGCGACAGTCCTCAGGTGAACCTCCCACACCCAGCACCCTGATCGGTCAGTTCAGCTGGGTGTTGCAAGTTGACCACCAGAAGCACACAGCATCATTTCCATTGCCTTCTTCTTTCTTTTTTCTTTGCTTTTGGGTTTTGAGACAGGGTCTTCTTTTGCAATTCACACTGACCTTGAACTCACTATGGGCTCAAATTCATAACAATCCTCATGCCTTAGTCTCCCAAGTGCTGAGATTAAAGGTGTGTACCTCCACACCCTGGCTCTTTTCTATTGTATTTATTGTAAATGGATCATTAAAGCCAGCCCTTGATGAGGATACTTAGACTTCATCTCTTGGCATGGAGTGACAGGGTCACATTGCAGAAGAGCACATGGGATGGGATACATTGTTGCTTTTGTTACTGTAATGCAAAGATCACTGCATTCATATTTGAGTATTACTTAACCTTTTGGAGTCTAAACCCTCCAATCTCTAAGCTAAGAGATGAACTCAACTATGACTTTATCTTCTGGGTACAAAAAAAATGTACATCACATTTTCACATAGACCTCACATAACCCAGGATATGCCTTTCCACAGTTTAATTAATTCATTGTGTTAAAGAATGAAAGAAAGAAAGAAAAGAAAAAAAGGATAAATTCTGCCATTTTGATGAATCTGCCATCAATATTAATCCAAATATAAAATGTAAAAGTATTCTAAAGGTCACAATTCCCCTGAAGTATTAACTTATCTAGAACATTTTATATAATATTCTAAGAAAGCAGTATACTTGATAACTCTCCTGACATCAGCTATTTGATTGATCAAACACCTTTGTGTTTAAAGATGATTATCTATATGACAGGAGGTAAGGCAGAAACAGGAAGACAGCTTGTTAATACTGTGTCAACTCTAATTCTTTTGAGATAGAATAAAAGGCACTTTTGATAAGTACTGCTGAACTTAGTGTTTCTGAATCAAGGCCAATCATTTCACTTTGCAACAGAAGATGACAAAGAACAGGCCTAACCCTTAGGTATTATGGTCTGAATGCCTGTGTTTCCCTAAAATGAATGTGTTGAAGTCTGATACCCAAAGGAACAGTGCTAACAGGTGGGGCTTTCAGGAGGTGATTAGGGAATGAACGCTATGTCCTAGTGGGCAGGATTAATATCCTTCTATGAGGGGCCTGAAGGAGGTTGTTTTCCTGTTATGCCATTAGAGTATGTGATAAGATGGTGCTATCTGCGCAAAAGTGGACACTCATCAGATACCACTTTTTCCACATCTTGGATTCTCCAGCTTTCACAACTGTGAGATAAACTTCAGTTTTTCATAAGTTATAGTTTGTTATAACAACATAAGCTAAGACATTTCATATGGAAAAAGTCTGCAATTTTTGAAAGGCCTATCTTGAGCATTTGACTGAATGGATGGTTTAATAACTCCAAACACACATGTTGAGACAGAACAAATATACTGTGCAGCAAATATGATCAAATCAAATATCTGGCAGCTATAGGCAGTCATAGATAGTTAAGTGCATGGTTAGAAAAAAATATGGTAGTACTATATAATAATGCTTCTGCCTCTGGTCTCTCACAAACTGGAAGCCTGTTGTTAATCTCATTGAATAGACTGAGACAAGCTATGACAAGGGATAGGAAGAAATACAAATCCTTTTAGAAGGATTATTTTTAAAATCACCCAGTATTTTATCTTGACAATAGACTTCAGGTTGAAGGCTGTTGCTAAGAATAGGCAATTTTAAAAGACGTTGACTTCTATATCTTAAAACGTAGGACTCTGGAGCAAATCATATTCACTTGAAACTGGTAGGGTGCGGACAGTCACTAGTAAAGTCGTTATAGGAGGAGTTAGAAAATTTGAAAAGACCAACTTTAAATCGGTGGGTCGGTCACCTGAGCCACCACCATACCTGGGCTGGAGTTTGCTAATGTAGAAAATTATACGACTTTTTCTACCTCTTGGTTTCTACCCTCGTTATGTTGTCTTAAAATAACGTATTTCTGGGTGGTGGAGGTTATAAGAGACTTTTGCAAGCACAAGTCCTGGAAATACATAGTTTAAAACTCATTTCAGTCGTTTTTCCTTGCACCATCTAGTTCAAGGCTTTATGTTACAAACCTGTTTTTAAGAAATCTGAAGATTCCAACTGAACCTGTTTACATTTATTGAGTGGTTTGCCAGTCCTGACCGCTGAAACTATGAACAGAAGGAAAAACCCACAAATTGTTCAAACACTGATCTTGTTCTAAAGTTAAATGGCTTCACCAAATAGGTGACTCCTGGGAAATCGCCTCTGCATTAGAGCCACAGGGTTCCCATGTCAGACCTCATTTTAACATTGCACTGTAACATCCACTGAGCTGTCGTTGGCAGAGGGAACTTTGTGCCTATTCTTGTTGAATATAATTGCTATGTTTTAAATGATCTAAATATGTTGAGTCAAATTTAGAACTATCTTTGAGTATAATAGAAATTCGAGAGATAATAATAAGGAGAAAAATGTCAGCATGGTCATTATAAGGGTCTAAAACAGTGTGATATGATATATATGGTGAGCAGTATGGGGGGGGGGGCATAAGCCATGGGTTGAGAGTGGGGCTAGGCAGGGAGCGACATAGGAAATGTAATTTGTATGTAAGCAGGTTATAACAACACCAGATTCCTTTTAATTTTTTTCTTCATAGGTTTATAATCTTCTAAAAATAATTCTTTATAGCTCAAGGTTCAGAGAGATTAATTTGCATGAACACATGATGTGCTGTGAATGTGAATATCGGGGTTTTTTATCTGTGCCTCTGAGAGGGAAGCATAGACAATAATCAAACCTTGTAACTCTCTTAAAAGACAGACAAGGAGGGCGTTCATTTTCTTTCTTTTCTGCTGCAAGGGGGAGGGTGGAGGAGGCTGAGGCATAAGACAATTATTCCTTTGCTACTTCAGAAGATACCTAACAAAATACCACAGGTGAAGAACAGGCTCTTAGGGAAGGCTGCCCCCATGCTGCCCTACTGAGCCTCAGCTGGTTCTGAGTTTTGTGAGGTCTTGCCATGGGGCCCACTTGTTTCATAGGCAGCAACAAAACTTAGAATTAGAGCACACCATCTCTCATACTCTTCACCCAGGAGAAAGCTACGGTAATGTTCTTGTATATCTTTCTCATTGGTGACTCTTATGGTTTATGTCTAGTTGTCCCCCCAAAGCCTCAAGTAGTCATTGGGCGGGGACTTCTATAGATTGAGACTTGACTCATGAGTCACTGGGATTATGTATTTTAGTACTGATCTAGAGTTTGAGACTTGATCCATGATCCCTGGGATTATGTGTTTTAAGTGCTTCTGGGATTATTGGTGTAGCCTGGGGCAGAGAGCCTGAATGCAATATAAGAGAGAAAGAGAGACAGACTTGCACTGTGGCTGTCTGCTGCCCTGGTTGGTCGATTGCCTCTGTCGTGATTGTTGCTATTCCACGGCCATGAACTGGATGCTCTCTGCCCTGTTCCACTCAGTCTTGGGCCAGCCAAATGTGGACTGAAACCTCCACAAACAGTGAGCTAAATAAACTTTGCCTTCCTTCATTTTGATTGTTAGGTATGTGTCCCAGCAATGAGTAAAAACTAAGATAGTGACCTCTTTCAACTACTGAAGACAATATGACTTTCTTCATATGAATTAATGTGCAGAGGGGTTTTTTTTTTTGTCTTTTTGAGACAGGGTCTCACTATGCAGTTGAGGCTGGCCTTGAGCTCACTTTTGTAGCCCAGTTGGTCTCGAACTCACACCAATCCTCCTGCCTCAGCCTCCCGAGTGCTGGGATTACAGGCGTGAGCCACCACGCCCGGCTAATGTGGAGAGTTTTAACTAAAATAAGCCCCTAGAATAAAAGACTTAGATTTATACCCCACTCTCCATAAAACGTTTTATGCGTGGGGTAGTTTCATGGTTAATAACCAAGAATCCCCTTTGGAGAGAACAGACTAGCCTATATATCCGTTATTAATGGTTGTTTTGAATACCAAGAGAATTCACATGAAAAGAATTGGTGTCTTAAAAACGGACAAAAGATTTAGCACAGTATTGGATTTCACTACTACAGAATTTTGAAGATCACTTTCAAAAGCAATAGTGCAAATGGTTGTATTGCATAGTTCATGAATAAAGACCTAGAGGATAAATAAACAAGTCCTCCATCCTAATATTGTGCAAATGGGCACCTGAGAATTGCCTTATCCTTTCTAGTTTCATACTGTATATGAATTTAAAAAGTACAGTATGTCAGATGGAAGTCAAACGACATATTCTGGAAAATTCCTAGATGACAGATGTGTGATTCTCTTGTTATGAACACACTGGTATAAAAGATGACCATGAAAAGTTTTGATACTATTGTTTAAATTAGGAGGGCTAGCATATCTGCTAATATATTAATAGTCAAATATAATTTTACATCTTAAATCTGTATTAGCCATTCCTATAATCAACTCAGTTAAGCATCTTTTCTGGTATTACCTGATTGGAAAAAATACAATTTTTATAGTCTCATCATTGGACATTGGTGCATTTGCCTATTCCTCCAATTACATCAGCACTACACTGAGATCTCTGTAAAGGAGCTCAAAACCATCTCAAAGGCTGTGAGCTCACCAGAACAGCCATAAGCTAATGGGGGATGAGAGGAAAATGTGAAGAGGAAAGAGGAGAGGAACTAGGGCCAGGCAGGTGTATGGGGTGCAGCTTTTAGGAGCAGGCTACTTCCCCCGGTTAGTATAACAGAATAAGAAAGCTAAAATCAAATGCTTCAACCTGGTGATTTTGTCACTTGAGAGCATTACACACAGGAAAGATGCTAATCCAACTTAAGTTGCATTCAAATTCAAAATGGTCCATGTTTGCAACAAAAACTCCCCCAAATCTGAGAACTTAAAGTGCTATAGATACTACACTGAGTGCCAGAACCAGTGGTGAGCCAGGGACGCAATACCTCTTTCTCTTAGATGGGTGTGGGTGGTTTGCAAAACTGATTCTAGCACATGCGGCCTTGGCCTCTGAGGTTTGCGCTTTGTCTTACTGAAGTAGAACTGTAGAAGCTAATAACTATAGAGTTACATCTATCTACATCCTTTGATTGCATCGTTTATTTGATACATGTGAAATTAGGCACTAGTGAGTAAGGCTTCTTAAAAACTGTTTCCTGACTTCATAGAGCTTTCTGTGTGGGACTCTAGAGGACAATGAAAATGCTGACCAAGCAATGGAGAGAATCACTGGAAAAATTCTAAGAGAGATGGGCACCACGAAGAATCAGAATTTGTTACTGTTAACACCTTTCATAAATAGGTTGGAAATTACTACCAGCAATAATAGACATGTGGAAAAACATGCAAATCATGAATGTACAGATCTATATGTTTCGACACATAGCCTGCATCTCAGACACCTCGAGCGTTACCTTGCTTCATTACTCATGTGATGGGTTATCCATATAGATTTTTAAGCCAGAGATTCTCTTATTTCCATTTGAGAATTTTATATAGCAGGGAGCACATAGGTGATCTTTATTAACTTGCATCACTATTCACCACCTCTGTATGACTCATCCCTATTTTTTATGCATTTACAGAGTATGTTAATACATGTAGTATTCTATACACTTCAGTTTACCTCTTCTGTGAATGGACTGAGAGTGGTTTCTAATTATTGTCTGTTATAAATAATGCTCCTATGAACATGCAAACCCTGGCACTCGTATGTGAAAATGGACATATGCCTGTTTGTGGTATATATGTGCAAATGCTAGGAATGAAGTTGCTAAATCAGTATGTACCCAAGAAGTGATTGGGGGACCACCCACTCTGGACCACCCGCCTCCTGTCCCTCTCTCAGACAGGAGCTTTCTTTCCCCTAATGAATATGTTCTGCTCACTAAAAAAAAACAAAGTGATTAAAATATGCAGGGAATATTCAAATTTTTTAAAAAATGTATTACTAAAAAACGCTGGTCGGGGCCCGGCGGGATGGCTCAGTGCTCTAAAGCGCCTGCTTGGGAAAGCTTGGGCGGCTTCAGGGACCCCGGTTTGATCCCCGGCACCACATGCTGCGCCAGCCCTGCCCTCCGAGCGGGCTGAACCGGCCATAAAAATTAGTCAATAAACAAATAAAGGTTCTGAAACAAGAAAAAAAAAAAAAAAAAACGCTGGTCAAATAGCTCAACAGATTACAGTGCCTGCAGGCAGGCACAGAACCTGAGGGTTTGATCCCCGGGCCTGGTATGCAGACCCCACCCCAGGGGTGTGCTGAGACAACAATTGAGACTGGGCATGGTGGCACATGCCTGTAATCCCAGATCTTAGGAGGCTGTAAATAGGCCTTCAAGACTCCACTGTGAGTCTGATCTAGTAGTGAGATGCTGAACATCCTGTAGACCCTTCCCATAAATACATACATAAGTACATACATACATACAAACATACATAAATGTATTACTACAAAAGACACATTGTTATTAGTATTCCTCAAAATACTTACCCTCACTTGAAACACACTTAATCCCCTCATTTTTGCTACCTTCTTGAGCAGTCGTGCAAGTCCTTTGCAGTGGGTGCACCTCTTTGCAAGAGCTGATAAATGAGGTAAATGCTGCTACGGAGTGCCATCCAATGGGAAGGCAGGCTCAGAGAAATGCTATGGCATGTTGTCATCCACCTTCTTCATGAGATCTGTCATTGTGCAGCTTCTGGCTCTTCCCTAAAATTAAAATGACCAAGAAAGGCAAACATTTTTAATAGATTCAGGACATAGAGGCAGCCCACTTGTCAGTGCAACTATAAGTACTCACAAGATGTAAGTTCCAAAACTGCTTTAGAAAGTGGCAAGAATAGTGATACACGTGTGTATGAAGTGAGGGGAAGGATATGGAGGGCTGTTAATAGCACAGTGTCTTTTACTGTAATATTTTTTTGTCTTTTTGAGACAGGGTCTCACTATGCAGTTCAGGCTGGCCTTGAGCTCACTTTTGTAGCCCAGGCTGGTCTCAAACTCGCACCGATCCTCCTGCCTCAGCCTCCCGAGTGCTGGGATTACAGGCATGAGCCACCACGCCCAGCTTACTGTAATATTTTTAAAATATATAATTATTCACTATATTTTTGGATCACACATCTCTATGTTTATCGCTAGAAGTCACTGTCAAACTGCTTTACATCATGTAGGAGTTTCATTCCTTCCATGCACTTCCCAGCTCTTGGGGCTTTCAGTCTTCGTCATGTTATTCATTCTGCTGTAGTGTCATGTAGTGGTGTCATGCTGTAGGTTTAGTTGAATTTCTAAGAAGGATGGTGCCTTGTTCACTTTCTTTATCACTGAAAAACAATACCTAATACCCATAACTTAAAGGAGGAGGGGTTTGCTTGGTTTATGGCGCAGTCCAAGGTGGGCTGGCCCCAAAGTGAGACAGCATGGCTGAGGGCAACGATGAAGGAAAATCTGCTCACATCAAGATAGCAAGGAAGCAGAGAGAAGGGCAAAATCAGGGAGTGAAATACAACCTTCCAGATCATGTACCCAGGGCCCCACCTCTTCCCACCAGACCCCACCTCCTGACAACACAATTAGCTATAAACGCACCAATGGGCTAACCTAACCATGAGTGCAGAGCTCTCATGATCTGGTCTTCTAGAAGCCCCCCGATGAGCTCATGAGGCTTTGAAGGATATTGTGAACCTACACCTTAACAGAGGGTGGAAAGGCTTTCTGCAGAACTAACCCTTGATCTGACTTGCTATAGTGAGATATAATGAACTTGGAGAGAAGGGAACAGAAAGTACTCTATGAAGAGAGGACACGACCCAGCATCATGTGAGGATCTAGTGGCTCAAGCCAACATGGTGAGAAGAGATGAAGGAATCAGGTGAGGCTAGAGCAGGAGTGGACAGTCAGAGAAGTGAACACCTAGAGGAGATGAGGGCATTACATCGGGAGTGACCTGAGAACATCATCTCAGAACTCTGTCTTCATAGTCCAGACAAGAAGTCATCAGCAGACTGAGCAGAAGAGGAGAGGTGATTAAACTTGCTCAAGTTGCTTGTGCCACTGCAAGGACAGAACATAAGTAGGTGGAGGGAGGGAGCTGGATATATAGACATGAGGTTGTATTAATAGCCCAGGAGGAGAGCCCTTGCCCCTGATTACCAAAGCCTCTTGCTGTAGGCCTAGCAGTCCATAGTAGGTCTAATTGAATAGGCTAATATTATCGTGTCTTGGTTACTCTTCTCTCGATGCTGAGACAAACACCTAACACTCAAAATGAGGGAAGGAAAGGTTTATTTAGCTCACAGTTACTGGAGGTTTCAGTCCTTATTCAGCTGGCTCCAAGGCAGAGAGGCACATGGCAGAAAACAGCCTTTCATGGCGGCTGGTAAAAGTAAGAGTTCAGGGAGAGAGGTAGCAGCAGCTCAAGCAGCTAACTTCTCTTCCTTTCTTACACTGAAATGCAAATCACCTGCCCCTGGGGAGGTGCAGCACCCATTCTCACAATAATTAATTACAAATTCCAAAAGCCACCCCATGACTGCATGAGGCTTTGGGGGAACACCTACACACAAACCATCACATATCACAACATTAAGACTATCTTGAAGGAGCAATCAGTCTGTAAATACCTTGGGAACTGGATGTACTGTACAGTAATAGGAAGAAATTAGGGCCACTGTCTCAACATTGGGCTGCTTAATCAAGAAATTTGTTTCATAATTTCTAAGCACTTAGCAGATTGATTAATTAACAGTTAAAATGACTTCTTTGTCTTTTCCTTCCTTGCTGATGGTGAGCTAAAGGCTGGCTTTGTCATCTTATTAATTAAATGAAGTCCTGAGACTAATAATTCAGTATGTGTCTCCGGGCACTGCCAGGATATACTGGTGAAGGTAAGGTTCACCACATCTTTAAGGACATTTGGGTGATAGGACTTTATCATAAAAGAGCAGGTTCTTTCTTCATACCAGTCAAACCAGAGTTGGGTTTCTAGGCTCTGGGTTATTAATATTAGAGTCTAGGGATGAGTCTCTGCCACTATGGTTAGTCATAAACATGAAATACATAAATGTGGTAGACTGATGTTTGTATACAAGGCCTTCTGAAAGGACGGAGTAGCAGTACTTTATGTACAGTTATCTAGTAAAACCTCAGTAGATTATAACAGCTATCTAAACAGCCATTAAAACGACAACATAATGATCTGGAGAAATTAATTTAGAGTAAATTAAAAAGTAATATATACACAAGCCTCTTAATGTGGGTGTTTTGCTAGAAGGGTGGAGGATGTAGGTGAGTGTGTCTGTGAGGGTTGGATGTTGTCATCACTGAGGTTTACCATTAACTGAGTGCTCTGGACAATTTACTATCTCTCTCCCAGCATTAGTTTCTGACTCTGTTTCTGATGAAGGATTGGGTCTTACTTAATCCTTAAAGATGATCAAGTGCTAATGTCTGAGTTTTCCATCGTTAATTTGCCATAATGACATATTCTCCAATGAACCTTGCATAGCAGCTGAATCCCTGATGCTCAGATTGGAAATTTTAAATGACTACAACAGAAACTCATAAAATACTTGTATGTTTTTCTTTGCAGTCTCAAGAAACACTGCCTACTTTTTCCTTATGTAGCTGATTTTTGATGATCATTGGATTTAGTGACTATAGCCAAATGCAATGGCTTTTTTGGTATAGTTTATTGATGATTGGTCAATAAAACTATTACAGAATACTTTGGAAGTATTTCACAGTGTGAATTGCTTTAGCACTGGGGCTATGGAGATACAATTGCATTGCACTTTTTAATCCATATAAACTGACATGATTAAAAGTAATAACATTTGAGAGTAATTATAGAGACTATCATGAACATTAATTAGGCAACAAATGGTGCCTGTGAGATCAATTTCTATTTATCTTCTTTGCAGATAAGAGGCCTAGGATAAGTTCCTTATCAATAAAGCAACCTAAAATGGTCCCTAAATAGTAGAGAAGTAACCTAACTAACAGACTAGAAAGCCATTACACAGTAATTGCAGCTGCAGCAAGATAAGAAATTAAATGAAATCTTGAAATTAAAAATACTACAGAAAGTCTCTGCCAAGGAAAGATCTAGGAATTTATATAAAGACTATTTCTCCTTTGATGTTGTCCTTCTGAAATACAGTAATTATGACACATTTAACTACCTACTACTCTGAGATGAACTTTAAATGCAGTGTAATTTTTTCAGATGATTGCAAGTATGAGTGGGAGGCTTTGTCAAATTATTTGATTTGTAACTTCGGTACCAGTTGATCTAGGGTCTCAGGATCTGGCTTTTTGGACTTGTCTGCAGATATTAAGTAGTGCCTGTATCATGTTAAATTCTACCATATAGGCCCTTGCTGAGTTTCAGGGAACTGACCTATCTAGGCTTATAATCTTGAACCTAGATGACCCTGTTTCTTTTTGTATATGTTCAGTGGCTCATGAGTTGTGGAGGTGTGAAGTAGCCGTATACTTTAAGAGTAAAGAGTATACCTTGCAGAGGTTACCCAAACAGATATTGCCAACTAAGACCAGGGGGCATTACGGATGACCAAAGCCACCTTTGTGACGGATGGAGGCACTGTGAAGCTCCCCCGGGGGGAAAATGGGATCCCAGTGTTGCTTCTTTTCTAGGGTTGCAGTGAATCCAGAATGTCAATATTCTTAAAGCACTTGCTCATTTAAAAAAAAAAAAATTAGATAACTGTTTCAAAGTACAAATGAGCACTTCATGGAGCAAACAGCAGTTTTCAATAGCCCATATGAATCCCAGAAGCCTCAGTTTGCAAAACATATTATAAAACTAAAAACTCTGGAATAGGATCCCAAGCTAAGTGCCAAATTACATGAAGGGACATCGGAAATTGCAGGCTTCGCAGCTCAAAACGTGGTCAAGTGCCATTACTTTCCTATGGTCCATCACAATAATTTACAATTCCAAAAGATTCAGGCAGATTCAGGCAGATAGGCTGCATTGCCAGGACCACTGCGTAAGCAAGATGAGACTTAAGAACAGTACAGTGAGATTTCAGATCTTAGAGTAACCAGTCTTATCCCCCATACTGAAAATTTGATAGAAGATGTGGTCTTTTGAGACACTTATACTTTTACATAGAGTTGTGGCTTATGGGGAAAAAGAATTAGGAATTATTAAAAAAAAAAGGGGGGGGGAGGGTTCAAAGTAAGGACCCATGTAGAAGATCTAAATACAGCAATGTATTTTATTTTGGTAGAGCTTCTGTAACCTAATATAAATTGAATTGCTTCAACAACAGGAATTGATTTTCTCACAATTTTGGAAGCTATAAATCCAATACAAAGGTGTTGGTGTTCTGAAACCTCTCTTCCTGCCTTATAGATGGTCCCTTTCTTACCAGATAATCACATTTTATCTCTCCCTTCCCCTCCTCTTCCATTCCCTCCCCTTCCCTTTTTGTCTCTGCCTGCCTGCCTGCCTTCCCTCCCTCCCTCCCTCTCTCCTTCTCCCTCCCTCCCTCCCCCTCTCTCTCTGTCACTTTCCCTCTCTTTCTTTCTATGTGCAGTAATTGTGCTGTCCTGTCGTATATCCAAATTTCCTATATAAAAATGTCAGTTGAATGTATTAAGGCCCCATTCCTAGGACTTCATTTAATTACTTCTTTAAAGATCCTATCTTCAACTATTATCATATATTGGTATACAAGTGGTTAAAATTTTAAAGATTGAATCTTGACTATGATACAATTCAGCCTATAGTAAGCCATGTGCCAATTTATACAAATACCTTATTTATTGTGTTTGCATGCTTTCAAGGGGGAAATACTCCCGCCATGGCTAATTTCATTTTACCAGCATGACATTTCTGAGTGGGTGCATAGGTGCAGTCCTAGAAATTTCTGTTACAGTAGATATAAATGTCATGAAGAACATAGGTAATAGTAAAATATAACAAAATGATTAGGAATAGAATGAAATTTTAGCTCTGACTATCCTTAAGAATATAATTTATTCCCTATGTGTTTATAGAATTTAACTTACAACAATTATTGTGTTTAACAACCATCTAGAAAAATTCTTGAAAATTAACAATGGACTCTCAAGACCCAGTATAAGGCAGTTCAGGATACCTAAGTCAAGTAACCCTCAGGAAAGTGTCTGTCTTTAGGAAAAAGTGAAAGCAGTCTCACTCACTGAAAAATTGTAAAAATTATATCTGTTGGGCATAATGAGCAACATGAGGTGGGAAGAAAATAAGTTGGAAGAATCAAAAGCAAGAGAAGAAATGGAGTTTAGAAGGGAAGCCTCTTTTTTTGTTTTGTTTTATTTTATTCTTGCACTAGTAGCTCCTATAGTACCAGAACCATCACACTGAGCTAGCGCACACCTGATCCCCAGGCAAAGACTTTTGAAATTTTGAGATTTGTGCTCAAACTTGCAGGCTTGGCCTCCTGGAGTGCACAAGGAGCCAGTTTTGATGAGGTGAGTCCCAGTGTATGATGGGAAGTGCGAGCCCTGAGGACAGGTGACCTGCATTCCTGAGCCAGTTAAAATCCACCAAATTAGATGATTTGAGACAGAGCTCAGTCCCCGGAAGACTGAACTATAAAATGATGAGATTCTATCACTTAGTTCATAATTGCCAAGCATGTCCTTCTGTTTCTACAAGCCAATTTAGAAAACAAATTGATGATAGAGGTGTGTATTGGCCCTTCACATAGGATCCAGTCCTCCATAAACTACACTACCAGAAAGAAAAAAATAATAATAATTCAGTTATGTATAATAGTTTGTAATATAATTTTAAAAGATTTCTATCGAAATGTTTCTTCTTGTTTTCAACCCTCAGAAGCAATCACGATTGCCACATCTTGGCACACAACCCCCAAGGGACTCTGCCTTGGGGTTGGTAGCTGGTGTCTCAGCGCTCACGGTAAAATTTGACTACATGATGGCAGGGTGCTTTGCTGTTATACTCTTGGACAGGGTATTTAAAAAGAAAAATAGAAGCTTAAGTTCTTAAAACCCTTGATGAACATAACAAGTTTTTATCAGCTCCTGAATCTTTTGAATTCCTCTGCAAATGTTCCTTCATAATTATTTCAGAGTTTCTTTAAAAATGATGCTAGCCAATATACAGTTATCTAAACCAAATAATCAGCTTATGATATGTTGGACATTCTCCCTTCCTATTGTGAGGCAGAGAGATAGCAAATTTGAGCATAGCCTGGATGCCTTAGCAAAAATCTGCCTCAAAATTTAACAAAAAGGACTGGGTATGTGTAGTTCAATCCAAAGGGCTCAAGTCCAATACTCAGAAAGAAGAAAAGAAAGCATGAGAGGGGGGGAAAAGTAGAAGGAAAAAAATGAATAAATGCAAATTTTCTGGCTCTTAGACCTAGTGAGTAAGAATCTTTGCAGTGTTTTAACAAGACTTCCAAGCTGATCTCACACAGACTGACTAGTAGAGAATTATTATTAAAAAAATAATAAATAAATAAATAAATAAAAACTTAAGTAATTCAGGCTTTCTCTTACTTGGCCATTTTTTTGACCAGTGGCTCTTAGAGTAAAATCCCACAACCAGAAGTATCAGCATGGGTGTTTTCTAGAAGGGCAGCTTCCTGGGCCTCACTCAGACCTTTTCCTTTAAGAATTCTTGTATAACCATAAATTACTATTCAATGAGGGGCAAAATGATTATGTGAGGTCCAGGGAACATTTGAAATCATGTGCTAGAATAGTCCTCTTCAGAGTTGGGGAATATGGTCTTAGGAAAACTCATGAATTTGGAGAATAGAGTGGATTTTCAAAAAAGGAAGAGGTGCAGTGAAAGAAAAAGGTTTTAGAATTTCAAATCTTAGGATAAGGGGTATTTTGGGAAGAGAAAAAGCTGGTGTAAGAGAACTCTTTGTAGGAAAGAAAAGCTACAGCTTCCCCTCCTTCTGTGCCCATCCTGTAACTTTGAGGATGCCTTGTACTTTTGGCACAAAGCAGTGCAGAATATTCTCTTCCTTTCTGGAAAAGCCCTGGGAAAGGACTGGCTTTTACTTGTCACATTCCAGGGTTCTTTGGAATTTACGAGTGTGCCTGACCTCCTCATCATTGGTTTCACCTTGCAGCTTTAGTCCACTGGAAAGAGCTGGCCCTGAAGAGTCCAGAGGTAGTCTCATCACAGCCTAGTAAGGGAGTATCACTTCCCCTTCTCTGTGGTAAGGAGTGCAAAGGGCATCTTTGTAAACAACCCTCTAGGGAGAATCCTGTCTTTCTTCCCACTTCTCACAGTTCAGCCTTTTTCAATCAGGTAGAGCCGGTATGGGTGTTGACCAGTTCCATACATATAACATTTTTTTCTTCCCCCAAAGGCAGTAACTGTCTTGGTGAAGCTCAGCTCCCCATCTACAACTAAAACTAAAACACAATACTCCTGTCTCCCAGGACCTTTCCTACTAATATCTTTCCAACCCTTCTCTAGTCATTAGATCACTGTTGAGGAATGGTCAAAAGCCTGATCATGTTCTTCACAGAAAGCAGAAAAGAATACAAATATCAAGGATAAATAAGTTATTTGAGTTGGTCTTTAGTTTGATACGACTCTGATTTGCATAAGTGCTTCAAAACTAGTGACCTGGGGATAAATTGCAAGTGGATAGGATTTCCAACTTTCATTTATAGACACATGGCCCTCGGGAGCCTTTTCCTTGGTCTTCGCTGATGAGTCTTCTCAGCCTTTCAAATGTGTGGCCAGTGGGGAGTTCGCTTTTCTTCGTGCGATTCTGCCCCATTTCTCAACCACTTCACTGACACCCTGAAGCACCATTTAGCACTCCAGGATGCCTTGTGTATTAAAGATAATCCTGTGAGAGATCTGGGTCTATAAACCAGTGGATAAGTTACATGTAGTGCGCCAGTGCTGCTTTTCATCTTTGAGATGGGCAATGAGGGTCACGCTACTATGTCATCCAAATGGGAACGGGAAATTAACATGGGCCAGAGTAGAAGTCAGAAACCCTTTCGTTGAATTGAGCTTCCACTGGATCCCAGAAACCATGCCAGGGTGAAAATGTCTGCTTGATGATGTATGACGCGGGGCCACTGAATTTGGGGGTGTGTGGAATATAGTGTCAAGCAAGACAAATGGCATCCTTCAGTGATAGTGCCATTGGAAAGCCCTCATTTCTCGGAGAGACAGATATCTCCTGCTGTCCAACTGAGCGTTCAGTGCTGAGAACGAAGTCATGCGAGGTGATCAAGTAGATTGCATCCCTGGTCAATACCTTTTCTATTATTATGTTACTGGAAAATAATTATTATCTTCTTCTTGAGCCTGTGTACAGTGGAGAAACATTGAGGAGAGAAAAGTACTGTATTGCTCAACTTGTATTTTATATTCTACCCTTACACATGTTGAAGCAGCAGCACTGGCAAAACGTTAATTTTTCTCTTTTTAAATCATCACCCTACAGTAATATCTCCTATATTTTTCAATCAGTTAGTTAAGATGGGAATGTAACTCTGAAATTTCTTATCAAGCAAGAGACATATCAATATATAGTTGGACATGTCAATATATAAAATTCTATATTCTTTGATAGATTTGGTTTAGGTTAAAAATTATATTTGATCTTTTAATAATTAGATCACAGGTGTTTAATGAAGTTTTGAATGATGAATACAGTTCAAAGGTTAATTTAGCAGAAGTTGGTAATTTGTATTATATTATATTATCTCCTGTTTCCTCCTGGGAATCATTACAGTTAATAAATTATAGCCTAGAAAAGTTTAGTGTTTTGCAGAATTGGAAGGCCAGAGGGAGTAGTTGATATTTTGTCATATAGTTCTGAGGAAATCCTGGAGCATTCTGGAAACACTTTGAAGACTTTTTGTACCTGCTGAATATCTGTCTTTGAATTGTATTGTATTCTAGGATACTGTTAAGTTTACTAAATATTCCTCTTCCACTGTAACTCTAAATGTAAATTTCTCAAGAGCAGAGGCTGGGGAGATAGCCAGGCTGTCTAAGCACCTGCTTGGCAAGCACAGGGACCCAGATTGGATCCCTGGTACCTCATGCCGTGCTGACTCATATACTGTGCTGGCCACTGAAACCAGGTGTGGTGGCCTAAGGCTATAATCCTAGCACTGGTGTGGCTGACACAAAAGAATCACTACAAGTCTGAGCTGCATAGTAAGACCCTGTATCAAATAAATGGATGAATGAATGAATGAATGGATGGATAGATGGATGGATGTATGAATGAATGAGTGATTTTTTAAAAAAGAGCAAAGATACTTTTTTTTCTTTTTAAAATTTTTATTCCTGTATGTGGTATAGGGTCTCATTATGCAGCTCAGACTCACGGTGATCCTCTGTCTCAGTCTCCTCATCACTGGATTATAGGTATGTGCATCTTGGTGGCCAACTCAGTGCCCCTGGGGGTGGGGCTGGCATGGCCTATGTTACTAGGGATTGAATCAGTCCCTGAGCTTGCCTAAACAGGCACTTAGTCCACTGAGCTATCTTACTGGCTTAGTGCCTTTTTTTTTTTTAGTTCATCATCAGTACATTTTAGATACTCGAATGTAGATTTGGATAATAAACAAAACAAGAGGCTGAGCATGTAAGTTTAATAATACAATGTTTGCCATAGCAAAAGCGAGGCTCTGAGTTTGACTCTCAGCACCTTCCCCCCCCACACACACACACATACACAGAGCACTGGCTGAGGTGGTACAAATCTATAATCTCAGATACTCAAGACATAAAGCAGAAGGATCACAAGCTCAAGGCCAGCCTGGGCAACTTAGCAAGACCCTATCTCAGAATAGCAAGGGCTGGGGACAGTAGAGCATTTTCTAGCACATGTGAAGCTCTGGATTCAATCACCATCACTACAAAACAGAAACATTTGCCCCGTTCCAAAGTGATGAGAAGCTGAAAATCAATCTCTGCATATTCACATTCCCAGGTATTTATTCTGGAAACTTCTTGACAATAATCTTGTTTCTTAGGAATGTAATGCTTTGTTCTCATGGACATTAGTAGATTTTTTTTTTTTTTTTTTTGGAGGAGTGGGTATTGGACATGGGTCCACACACTGAGTTACGTCTCAGCCTTCTTTTATTTTTTATATTGATAAAGGGTTTTACTAAATTTATAAGGTACCTATGCTGGGCTATGCCTCAAACTCGCAGAATGCTAGGACTGCAGGCATGTATCACCACATCTGGCTGTAGCAGAAGTCCTTAATTTAGCACTGCGGATATTTTGCTCCTAAGAACTGTTGTTGTGAGGAGCTGCCCTCTGTATTCCAGGATATTTAGCAACATCCCAACTTTATCTCACTAGGTATCAACAGTAACCTCTTGCCAAAATTATGATAACCAAAAAAATATGCCCAGATATTGTCAACGTCTCTGGAGGGCAAAAGTGTTTCTCCTTCAGCAACATTTCCTTCCTACACCCACCTGTGTGGAGAGCCGCAGGAGTGGGTCAGTTCCAAGTAACACACTCAGCTCTCTTCTCACGATAAAACTCTTTGGAAGTGGAAACATGGAAAAGTCCCTGAGCAGGATCAGCTCCCTCTTCCTGGGCCTTTACTTGCTCCTGCAAATTGTCAATGGAAGAGAATGGGATGTTTTAATGGAAATGCTTGGTGTAACCCCCTTTGTCTTAGAACGGGGACATTTGGCTGATATATAAGGTATGCAAGGGGAGTGGCAAAAGGTGCCAAAGAGAATGTAGTAGGAACTAGATGGAGGTGAGGCATTGACTTTGTTCCCTTCCAGTTTTCTCTCTTAGCTCTGGGCTCTTGCTTCTTTCCTCTCTGTGTAGTGAGCACAAGGGGTTACAGGGAGGGAGCGGGCCCAGAGCTGGCCTAGTCGCACGAGCCACACTCCGGAGCATTGTTGCCTTTGCTTCATTACCATATAAGGGAAGATAACTAAAAAGGACATTTGTAAATAATCTCATATCTTCATACTTTTTCCAAAATTGTACTCCAGTTTCACATTCTTATAAATACTCTAAAACCTAAAATGAAGAAAACATAGCCTAGCCTGAGTAGAATATCTATCTGTAAAAGTATAATAAAATCTCAGTAAATTTTAATTTTCTAAATAATCTATTGCTGGGAGGTCTTGTCTTAATACAAGCTGCTCAAGGAATTTTTTCTTTAGCATACAGGTCCTTCTGCTAAGCCTGTAGTCAAGACAGAATATCAATTAAACTAGAATCATTTTCTTCCCCCTCAAAAAACTGTAACCTATTACATAAATTTACTAATTTTTTGTTTGCTCTTAATCCTAGTCACTTTTAATGATAATAGCCACTGTTAAAATTACATTGTAAGGGATATCTGCAAATTAATGAACCATATCATTTATCTCAATTAGTTCATAGTCTGCATAAGTAAACCTGTCTTTCTCTACCTTCCCTATTCCTGAAACAAGACTGGTAAAACAAAGACAGTAAAAGTTAATGTCCCTGTGGGCTATGAAAATTAGCAGCAGCACTTTTTCCCCCAAAGCCAGTCCTAGTCATTAGTTGAAGTGCTACATAAATGCTAAGTATCCCTTGTTGGTTTATAAAGTTAATCCCATCCCAGGATGAGCCTGCCTTATTTATTGATTACGTGGATCTGAAGTGAAGCAGAGAAGCGAACTCCAGGCACCATTGCATTGTTTAAAAGGAACATTCCCTTTAAACAACACTGATTTGGCATTATTGTTGGATCATATTTGCAGAGTTAAAGAACTTAGAAAATGCATAGTTCTGGGCAGAATGTGTGAGAAATAGATGCTTTTAAATGCCGTAGGTGGAAAGAGGAATTGGTAGAATATATTTGAGAGTATGTCTCACCATCAGAAAAGAAGATGATATGCTGGGGTAGGAGTACCAGTTGAGCCCAAGCCCTTTGTTTGTTTATTTGTTTTTATGTTTTAATTACATGCTTGCAGTATATTCAGCTGACAATCATCTTGGGAGTGGGTACATGTGCATAATACAACTTGCCTCTTTTATAATCCCCCCTCCCTCCCTCCCTCCCTCCCTCCCTTCCTCCCTTTGTCTTTGTATTTTGAGACAAGGTCTCCTTAAATTGGTAAAGTTACTGTCTGGGCTCAAACTTGGAGTCCTCCTTGCAGTCCTCAGTGTCCCTGAGTTCTGGGATTACAGGTGTGTGCCACTGTGCCTGGCTGCTATTCCGTACAATAGAAGAAAGATTGATGGGTAATAGTGATAGTGATAGTGATAACTCCGCTACAATTTATTTAAGCCTTCGTGGGCATTGTGCTAAGTGTGTAACACCTATTTTAGTTTTTATCCTCTTAAAATTATAAGACATCTATTTCAATACATGAATGAGAATCTAAGATTAATGGCATTACATTTATCTGACTTACATCAGGTAAAGTGATACAACATTCACATGCATGCAAAATAACACAATTTAACTTGAGAACCCATGTACATAAATACTAATGCTTCCTGACTTATGACAGGGTTATATCCTGGTAAATAGCATAGTTTGAAAATGCATTTAATCCACTTGAACTCCCCAACTTCCTAGCTCAACACCTCATGGCAGTGTGCACCAGTTATCTGCCCTGGTGATCTTGTGGCTGGCTGAGAGCTGTGTCTTCCGCTTGTGTCCTGCCTCGCTAGAGCACACTCCACAGCATACTGCAAGAGACCAAAATTAGAAGTACTGTTTTGCAGAATGATTTTGCCTTTGTAGGATTGTGCCACGGAACCATTATTAAATCAGGATTGCCTGCACAATGCTGTATTTGCTGTACCTAAACTATGTGTCTACCCAGAGGCTTGCAGGCTTTTTTCTATGAGGGCCAGATAGTAAATAATTTAATTTGAGCTTTGTGAGCCCTAGAGTCTGTGTTGCAGTGACTCAGCTCAGCCTTGTAGCATAAAAATAGCCAAAGAATATATAAAAGAATGGGTATGGCTGTGTTCCAGTAACACTTGATGTACAAAAACAGGCAGTACTTAGATGCTTGTGAACCAGTGTTTGTGAGCCTTTGTGCCATAACTGGGAAGGGTGCTTATGCATTCAGTAAATTAATGAACGGCTTCTGAGGATAGTAGATGCTTTAACATGGTTTTACATGATCCTTCAGAGCAGTTACTATCTGCAAATATTGGAAAATCCATATAGTTTAACACAAACACTACCATTCTGAAGAGAAAATTGATGAGTATGTATTTTTATTATTTTATTATTATTATTATTTCTGGTCTTAAATTTGAGTTGCTTCTAGTCTTTTGGGTTTTTCATACACTTGGAACCCTAAGTCTGAGGGGAAAAAAAAAACAAAAAACAAAACAAGTTTATACTAAAAACCTAGGAAGGAAGAGCACTACCCTGGGGAACTGCAGGAGAGAAGCATCATTAGCTCCCCCTGTTGTGAAAGGAACTGAGGTGACACACAGGGGCACAGTTTTGTAAACTCCCGGCCTCACTAAACACGCCTTTCACAAATAACCTTGAAAGTACCCCAGGTTAGATGACTAAACTCCATTTTATAAGAAAAGGGCACATAGCTTGTAGACAAGATACAAAGACTCACAAAGAATCTGGCTGCCCCTGCATTCCCCTACCTAGCCTGAAGGCGAGCGTGCACACCTGGGTGCTAGTGTAGGCCACACTTCCAAGATATCAAATCCCAAGCTGTCTGGTTTACCATATAAGCACATGGTGTGCATGTCCTAAATTCATCTGTCTTAAGTTTATGTCTGAAGAGAAACTAGTAGACTAATAGGTTAGCTTTTCCTTTATGTGTTTGCTCTGTCCACATTATTTATTGATGGCCCCCTATGTGTCAGGCACTGGTACCATGATACTGAATAAGGTAGAAGCACAAGCCTGAGGATTATTACTGCAATGGAAGGAAACAGCAAACATCTCTAAGTGATGAAATCTCAGAACCAGCCACCTGGACCTCAGGCTCCGTGCCCACTCTGTCTGGTTTCTGAGTGTAGTGCCAACAGAGTGAATTGTCTTTGTGTGGTGTGCTGCTTGGGAAAGCAGTGGCTAGGGTGTCAGAAAGATGTCACTATAAGCCACCCTGCCAACTCACTCCTCAGTGTGCTTGTGCTCAGTGTGGGGCATGGGGTTCTGGCTAGAGTTTGTGGGTTTTGTTGCGATCCTGTCTAACAGCTACTTTCCACTCCTCCTGTGAAGAGTTTTGTCTTGTAACCTGTGGTACTTTCAAGGTTGCGTATGACAGGCATGCTCAGCGAGGATGGGGATTAACAAAAGTTTGTGTGTGTGATGGTTTTATTCCCCTCTTTCAGAATTACGGCTGGCTTTAAAAGAGTCAAGAACTCAAACTTGCATGAACTCTTCAACACCTTTCCAAATTCAACAAAACTGACATTTATAGCTTTGTTGAAGCGGAGACGTGGCATTTGGCTTCAGATTGTTTGGACTGTAGAGTGTCAGTATAAATAGCTTTGATTGACTTTTGTATCGTGCACATCTGGAAGCAATTTATGGCATTCCAGCCAGATTAAAGAGCATTTTAAAGGAATTTTACCAGCTTTTTTTTTTTTTTCTCCCTATTGGCTATGGTGAATAAAGTTTCAAAGAAGGTTTAGCTGCTGTTCCTCTTAATGTAGACTGTGGTAAAGTCAAATTCAGGGCAAATGTGGGGTGGGGGAAGACGAGGAGGAGTTTGTTTTGTGGAAAGAGCTAAGCACAGAACTGACTTTTCCTCAGCCGTTTGTTCACCCTGAAATGAGAGATAAAACCTTGGGCACCAGCAAGTTGCTATTCCTACAGAAAGCATAAATAAGTCCCTTTTATGGTGAAAAGATTAGCCTAGGAGAAGCAAAATGGTAGAGTGTGTAGCTCATTCTTGACTTAATAGGACAAAATACTAGAGAAAGAAGTATGAATATTGACTTTCTTTTGTTAACTGAAGTGTGAAGTCTTTTTTTAATTTTTTTTTAATTTTTTATGCATTTAATATAGGGTGTATGGGGTCTACAAAGTGTACGGGGTCTACAGGGTCTCACTACACAGATCAGATGCATAGTGATTCTCCTGTCTTCAGCCTCCCAAGTGCTGGGATTATAGGCATGTTCCACCATGCCCAGTCTCAATCACTGCCTCAGCATGCCCTGGGGGTGCAGCTGGTATGGCATGCCAGGGATATAAACCCTGCCACTGCGTTGCTGTGTTCTGCCTGAGCAGACACTTTAGTCCACTGAGCTATCTGGCCGGCTCTTGAAGTGCGAAGTCTTTTAGCCAGTACTCATGCAGCACCTGCCATGGGCAAGGACAGGCAGGACGTGGGGAGGCAGCTGCAGTATGACATTTGAAAGTCCTTCACAGGGCTTGCACTCCTGTGACTCAGACATTGTCACAAATTCCATGCACACTGTCTAGTCACCACTGTAGTTAACATACTTTGCACAACTATGTGGTGTCTGTGTACCTGAGGCTTTGACTTATTTGGAAAGATGAGGGAAAGCCTCCTAGAAATGGGAGAGGTTTGACAGGACACTGGAAAGGAAGGTAGAACTTAGCTAGAAAAGAAAATCAGAAAACCCAGAGGAAGTCAAGTAGCAGGTGGGGGCTGGGAATTCAAATTTTTAAACCCTTAGGAATAGAAGAGGCTAGAAAAGCAGACATTTTCTCCACTCGACTATGGGGTAAATGAGTTTACAATTGCCATAAACCTGTTAAGTGTCACCCGCCTGTCAACTGCTATCCCCACTTTAAATCATAACATACCTTAATAGCCATAATGATGATCTGAAAAGTTTAAGAGAAGCCCCTTACATCTTTGGGCCTCAGTTTCTCCTTTATGTGATGGATTTGATAAGTGTCCAGAGAGCTGAACTTCTTAGGGCACCAAAGAACCTATGTAAAAATACGGCTGTCTATATAACATACATATCGGAAGATGTATAATGAATGCAATGGAAACACCACTGTTCTATACGAGATAGGGATGAAAAATATCTTGGACAAACTAGGAGGAATAGTAAAGTCTTTAGGAAAATGAGAATGTTCCCTCCAGTTTCTGTGTCCTGAATAACAAAATGAAATATCTATTATTAAATCTTCCTCATAGACTCAGAGAGCGACCTCCACGTGTTGTTAGAGCGGTAATATATGGGTCATTGTGGCCCTTCTTTTTCTCTTTGTTGCTGAAGGAAAGTGATGAAGTGGTGCCAAGAAAGTGGCAAATTGCCCTCCAAATCACATAAAAGTGCAATTTAGCACATACAATTCTGCTGAAGAAAACCACCTTTGTTTCATTATTAGCTTCCCAGGGATTTCTTTCCTTGGTTGGCATTTAAGTGTGGAAACTTGTCCTGTTTTCCTTAACATAATGAGACAGTTCTTATGTTTTAAGAACAATAGAAAAAGGCATGAAGAGTGATCGATACATTGCTTGAGATTTATTAACTACCAACTGGAGCCTTATTGCCAACCTCTGGGTATGATTTGGAAAGACAGGAAGGAATAAACCACTGTTGTCTTAAGTAAAAATAGAATGAAACCTAATCTCTGAGACCATGGGATGAAAAATGCTCTATTAGGGATTTGCTTTGCCTTTTCCCCTAATTCAGGCTCAGGCTTTGACCTATAGACAAAGGAGCAGCTCCTTCTCTTAAAGGGGTTAGAACTAATGGGAAAGCAAACTCTGAAGTTATTTGTTGACATAATCTCTGGCAGTGTTTTCCCAGCTTCTGTTTCACTTCTTTTTCCACTTGTCTATACAGGCTGGACAAAAATACATCAAAATAAAGCTGTGCTAATGTGATCATGGATCACATTTCATTACTCTGCATTTGATTAGAAAGATACATATGAAACAAGGAAGGGTGAGGCAGAGGAGAGAGAAGCTAAGAAAGCTAAGCACTGCTGTAAAAGCAGGAAATGCCTGGAGCCAAGACCAAACCCCGATGGAAAATGGGCTCTGAATTTTTTAAGACAGTGGTGAACAAATGGGCATACCTTTTATTATTTTGATGATGAAAAATATTTTGTTCTAGATAAAGCTGGTTAGAGGGAATTTATGATTGAAATAATGTGTTCTCTAGCTTACTCATTCTTTTAATTCAAAAAATATGTACCTTCAATATCCCAGGAATTATATCAGGCAGTAGAGCCACAGTAGTGAGGAGACAGAAGCAATCCCAGAGCTCACATTCTAAGGGAACATGACATTAACTCATCAGATAATGGATTATGTTGTTAAAGTTGTACATTATTGAAAATTATGGAAAGCTAAGAAACAATTTGAGGGTGAAAACTGAGACCCAAAGGATAAGAAGCTATTTTTTCCATTACTTCTTTCATCATGGTTAATTTGGAGGTAAAACTTTGGGCGCCAATGAGCATTTTGTCTTCCTGAGACCTGTCTGACAGAAGTTTCCCAGTCAGAAGAAATGTCAAGTGTGACCACAGAGGACTCTTTGGAGGGAGGTGGACAAAGCTGGTGATCTTTATGTATTTTTACAGTAAATTAGATGCGGTCCATAAGTAGCTTCACTCTGAATCATTCTTGGCTGGCTCGATGATAAAATGATCTGGTACATGGGGTAGAAGGTGAAGGGAAAGTGACTGCTTAACATCCTTCTGATAGCCCCAAGGTGAGCCCTGCTGGCCAGACCAGGGGATTCATAGTATTATGAGTTGTTCCTGCCTTTCTCTAGTCTAAAATGTTGTCATGGACACAGTGCAGAGCAAGTTCTGTCAACAGATAAAGTGAATGGGAACATGGGGCTCTTTGAAGCATGGATGAATCATTTTGGATATTTCTATGGAGATAAAATTGAGATCTAATATTCAGATATTCTTTTTTTCAGAGTTTCATGTAGCTTCACATTCTTGGTTTTTTTGTTTTGTTTTGTTTTTGTTTTTCATAAGCAAGCATACATCAGGTTTGGAGTAAAGTGAAACCATTGGAAATATTTTGTGATTCATAGGAGTGGAGTCTTATCATAGGTTCAGTTCTGTCAGGATTATCCACACAAGCTGAATCTGTCACAGTCTCAAATACTAAAATTTGCCACCCAAATTTGTAGAAGCTTTTGATCTTAAAAATAATTTTTGGTCATTCTCTTATTAGATGATCACAACAGTCTTTGGCGGAGAAGCAGCTGCCTGGTGTGAGTCTGTCTACTGTCCTGTAAGCCTGAATGGCTCAAAGACAGATCATTGCTAGAATTGAGCTCTTTCAGAGCGCAGCATTTGTTTGTTTTTTTTCTTCCTACTATATCAACAGTGCTTAGACCAGTGCCTGCCAAAGAGGAAGCACTCAAGCATCTGACAAGTGTATCAAGTGATTAAAATTTTATTATAGATTTTTTCTTTCCCCTTAGAAGTTAAAAAGGAATAGAATGAATGATAAGCAATGAGGTCATTGGATGATCCGTATTTCCCTGTAGTGTTTAAGGCAAAACATAAAACACACAAGCAAATAAACAAAGGGTTGGTGGTATTTAAACCTGAGATTAAGTTCTACCTGTAACTGTCTCCAAGGTCTAGGGGATGCAACTTAATGTCCTAATTTCTTCATCTTCAAAATGAAGTCTCTTTTCCAGCTCTAAAATACTATACTGGATTAATATGTGTACTTTATTTATTTATTTATTTATTTTTTGGCTTTTTGAGACAGGGTCTCACTGTGCAGTTCAGGCTGGCTTTGAGCTCACTTCTGTAGCCCGGCTGGTCTCGAACTCGCAGTGATCCTCTTGCCTTAGCCTCCCAAGTGCTGGGATTACAGGCGTGAGCCACCACGCCCGGCATGTGTACTTTATTTAAATCCCTGCTACTTTCCTCGACTCGAAATTTCTCTTTCTAATTAGGAAGTTCTTGAGGACAGAGATTATATCCTAGATAACCTTTTCCCTATGCTAGCCTCCTAATTAACATAAAATAATGTAACAATTAAACTCCAGTAAATAAAGGCATATATAAATAATTGAAAATAGAATTGAAACTTCTGGAGCCACCCAAGAATTAATGAATAAAGGTGTTAAGTGAAGTTCGGGGGCCATATTACATCTACAGACACACAGACAAGGGTCCAAGCTACTGAAGAAGAATTGGATTGACGAGATGATGTAATTAAAGCTTGAATTAACCAATGATCTTTCTACAAAGTACAGTACAGAAAGGCAGTGAGAGGCCCACCCTGCCCTAGGTAATAGTATCAGGACCATGGCACACCAGGAAGCCCCTTGCCATTGGAATCCTGCTGGTAGGTACTGGTACAGAAAGGCCACCAAACCTTCCTATTCCTCACAAGAAGCTGGATATCTAGTTATTTGTGTGAAGTCTGATTTGGCAGTGATTTATGCTTTAAGAATCATATGGCCAAACAAACCTTCCCAAGCTCTACTAATTTATAGACTGTGCTACTAAATAAGGAGTCAGAGAGTATTTGGTTACATTATTAATGTTGATGAAGGCACTGAGAGAGCAGATTCAATTGTGAGGCTGTGTCAAAAGCCCAGGTTGTTGTCTCACTCACATGCAACATGCTGTTTGCTCCGCAGAATGCCTGAGTTCCTGCTCACGGTTCTCTGTAACTAGTGAATCTGGGGATTTTCTTGTTATATGAAGCTGTCCATTCACACTTAGACTAGAGAAGTGATCTTTAAACACTGTGATCAGGGTAAGCAAGATAACCGGCCTGGAGCTTGTTACCCGGGCCATCCTCTTGCCAGTGATGCAGCTTGTGTTACATAGCCTCTACGCATGCAGTGAGTATGCAAGCACATAGTTGGCGCTGTGTACATTTTCAACAACTTGCAAGCTTTGTGTGATGTTGTATACAAGGCAGTGGAAATTTAATGAGGTGCTCTTTGTGCTGCGGGTATAGCAAAAGCATGGTAGATATTCCGGGGCTCCATATCTTTCCCACAGGGTGCCCAAATCTTGAGTGAATCTTCCCAGCCTGGATGGGTGGCAAAACAGGCACCCTGATAGACAAATGCATTTTGGAGAACTGCTTTGTTCCACTTGATGGACAACAAATAAAACAATACAGTTACAAGAATATAATTCACTGTGTGGTAAGTTCAGTGGCCACACGAGTGTGAATGTGAGCTCCAAGATGAGATCTCTTTTGCTACTCCCTCCCGACTCTTTAGGATAATTTTCACAATTTTTTAAGTTGAACTTTGATTCAGTAGGATGCACTGTCCTTACCACTTTACTACCTATGGCAACTGAAAGCAAAAATGAGCATAAACTCTGCTTCAGAACTCTTACTTTTGTTTCTGAAATTGTGCCTCATCAGTCGATTCATTACACACTTTGACTGGAAGCATCTGTGGCTGCCTGCTGCGATTGTTTCACCCCATACCTTTTTTCCCAGTGATTTACCATTTTCATAAGGAAATGCATTTGGCTTGAAGACCATCTGAAATGTGCTTTTCTCATTCTGAAATTAGTCTAATGTACCAAATAGTGCTGTATCTTTTGTGACGCTACTTGTTTCACAATTGCTTGTTTGTGAAAGTAAGTGTAACCATTCACAACATGTAATCTTTTTTTTTTTTTTTTTTTTTTTTTTTTTTTTTTTTTTTTTTTTTTTTTTGCTTTTTTTGCTTTCCTGAGGTGTAACTAACAAAATTATATAAATTTAAGGTGTAGGGCCCGGCGGGATGGCTCAGTGGTCTAAAGTGCCTGCTTGGGGAAGCTTGGGCGGCTTCCGGGACCGCGGTTCGATCCCCGGCACCACATGTGGCGCCAGCCCTGCCCTTGGGACGGGCTGAGCCAGCCATGGAAATGAGTCAATGAGCAAAGGTTCTGAAACAAGAATAAAAATAATAAATAAAATTTTAAAAAATAAATAAATAAATAAATTTAAGGTGTACATCTTTTGACATATATATAGAAAAATGATTATAATGCACACATCTGTCACCTTCTGTAGTATACTTTTTTGTGTCTGGCGCAAACACTTCAGATTTACTCACTTAGCACATCTTAAGTGCATAGTATAGAGTTACCTACTGTAATTCCAATGCTGCCGTAAAGCCTCTAGAACTAATTCATGCTGCGTAACAGAAATATTGTCCCCTTCTTACCAGTGCATGCCTGTTTCCTCAACCCCACTCCAGTCTCAGGCAACTGTTGGTCTACTGTCTGCTGTTTTAATTGTTGAAATTCAAACGTGGAGACTCCAAAGCTGTGCTTGGCAGAGCTTTAGCTATCACTCACAACTCACTTGTCTTTACTGATGATAACGAAAGAGCAGGCTGGTGAATTGGATATGTTTCGTGATACAGTGATGTGGAGACAGGAAGGTGGTCATCGGAGAACAGTGGAGTGCGAGGCTTAAGCTCCCCCTTTCTTCTCCTATAACTTGCTCATTTTCTTTTATCCTTTGTTTTTAATAGCCTTGACTCGCCAAAACCATGTTACAACAAATACTCATCCCAACAATATTAGAATCCATTTCTTTTTTGAATGTTGAATTCATAAGGTGTTCTTGTATGACATAATAACTTAACAGTCACAATAAAATGTGTATCTGGTCATTCTTAACAGGCCCATTTATACATATGACACATAGAATTAGCATTCTTTCACAAGTGCCTCATTGATTAATAGTAGTAAATACCTGGCAACAGGCCAGCACACTTCAGAGGCCTGAAACGTGAGAAAGGTACATGGGGATGTGAAATGCAATATGTGTGTGTGTGTGTGTGTGTGTGTGTGCATGCATGCACATGCAAACACGTGCGTGTACATGCCTGTGTGTTCATTTTAAATAACATCTTTAAAAAGACCTTTATTAACAGGATTTGGAAGTGAATAAAAATGAGAAAGGAAAAGATATATTGGAGTGATGGATTGATTAATAGATTCAAAAAGAACATCTAGAGAATAAGTGTACTATTATTGTGAAATTCAGAAAGAGAGAAAAAAAAAGTAGGCATTATGAATTTTTCCTTTAAAAAAGACCATGGGAACACCAAGATGAGTCCTATCACTATGGCATTCTAGGTTGTCTAGCCAAAGACAGCTTAGATCTTTCCATGACTGTGCCTCCTGAAAGCGAGAGCGGTTCCCAGTGGGTCAGAAAGGGAAAGGAGACCTCACACACATGGTTAGAGGTGAGATATACAACAAAGGACACAGTCACCTTGTTTTAGGTTGTGTCTAGTTGTTCTCCCAAAGTCTCATGTAGTCATGGGGTGGGGACTTCTAGAGTTTGAGATTAACTCATGATCCCCTGGGATTATGTGTTTTAGTATTGGTAGGATTATGGGTCTGAGTACTGCTGGTATTATGGGTATGGCTTGATGCAGGTAGCCTGAGGCAAAGAGCCTGAATGTAACATAATAGAGACAGAAAGACAGACTCTCTCTGTTGCTCTCTGTTGCCCTGGTTGGTTGGTTACCTCTGTTGCCTCTGTTGCAATTGACCCACCGCCATGAACTGCTGCTCTCTGCCATGTGCCAGTCTGCCTTTGAGCTGGCCAGACTGAAACCTCCAGTAACTGTGAGCTAAGTAAACCTTTCCTTCCTTCATTTTGGGTGTCAGGTATTTGTCCCAGCAATGAGAGAAGAGTAACTGAGACACATCTCACGAATATTGGTGAGAATTAATAGCACTTTATTTGTGGTTCGTTAAGGAAGTGTGTGGTTGACACTGTTAAGAAGCACTTCTCAATAGTTTTAATGGAAAGCATGTGTGAGAGGATGCAGCATGCAAGTTCTGGGGAGCTGATGCTCTGCAGACCTTTCCTGCTTTCTCCTTTCTTTCTTAAAATTAGAATTTCAGTCTGGCGAAATCCTTTAAAGTAAATGAATATGAATCAGCAGAGGGTAAACCAGTCCAGGCAAGAATTTCAAACAGCAAAATCCTCTTAGTCCATTCTGAATAGACCTTCTTTGTTACATACCTTGTCTCCAAGGACTAAGAACAGCTGTGACATTAGATGTATCTGTGACTCTTACCTTCACGTCTTATTCCTCAATTGAGTAGTGTGAGAAATTGGCCTCCGATCAGCTTTACTAAATGTCAGACAGAAACCATTCCCCGAGGAGCACGCTGCTGTACTCTGAACGCTCAAAGCGCTACCAAACATCCCCAGACTCCTCATTCTGCCTGTTAAAATGATAGAAAGAAAGAAGGAAGACTTTTTGGATATTCTGGAGCTGACAAAAAAATATGTGAGTTTTCCCTTATCAAGTCCTGCTATAGTAATCAGCATCTGTAATTGGTACACCAAAGCTTGAGGACGTCAGGTCCTAGGACTCATGTTATGTGGCCATGTGTGTCTAGTTTATAATAAATGCTTGAATTAAGTTTAGAAAACTAAATGAATGGATCTTTGTTATTCGTGGGTGGTGATACCTGGAAAGTAGTAGGTATTCAAGTTTTTATTTAAAAAGAGATTTAAAAATGGAGAATGTTTTTTTTTTTTTTTTAATTCCAAGGTATAATGGTATAAGCAGACTTGCTTACAACCCGTTTTACAAAATATCTTCAAAACTATGACAAACTTCTTTGTAAATACCAGACACATACCTCTACTATGATGGGCCTAATTTTTGGTGAATAATGTGCATTGTTAGTCTGAAATTGGCAAGTTCACACTGATAGATTAAGTATCAGATGCTCAGTGGACACTCTGGGGCCTTTGCTCCTTGATTACTTTCTGTTCTTATCTCATCCTCTACCACCTTGTTGTCTTTCTGGCTGACACTCTTGTTGACTCTGTCTACTTGACTGGCCACCAGGTCAGCCACTCACCTGAATGGTGAGTCCAGCCACTTGACCAGCCACTTCTCTGGCTGGAATTAGAAGATGTGTTTCCAACATAATATTTGTTAACTTTGGGTCATTTGACTGGTACTGAGACTCTCCAGTCTGAACCATGCACTGTACCTCTAACATTTCTGACCCAGTTATAGGAACATCAAAGCAAACACCCATACTTCCTTTGAGGAGGCATAGGCTGGTCATCTGGGGCCACTATTCAGTGTTCTGTTAAGTTCTTTCCAAGCATAGCTGACATCCTGCATTTCTTCTAATCTTTCATAGTCATGGCCACAAATCCTTTATGCAAAGTAATCAAACAACTGGATTCAAAAGTTGACACACCAGTATCATATTACTTGAAGAGTCTACAGTGATAAGAAACATCCTCTTAGCATATTGGAGAGAACTAGAGGATACAACAACCAGTCGGCTATAGAAGGCCAGTCTCAGAATCTTTTTTTTTTGTTTGTTTGTTTTTGCGGAACCAGGGTTTGAACTCACAACCTTGCACTTGCGAGGCAGGCACTTGCGCCATGGAGCTATCTCCCTGGCCCTAGTCTCAGAATCTTTGAACCATTCCTTCCTCAGATGTCAGTCTTCTTTCTCTCTATTTGGTTCCATTTTTCTCAGTGAACACCCTGCTGATGTCTGAAGGTTTATAGTTTGAAGAGGAATCATTGACCATATAATCATAGTTTTCCCTAGAGCTTTATTGTTTTAGAGAAGTGGACTATGATCAATGACTTCTAAAAGACAAAGTTAAAAAAAAATATGAAAAGTCCAGACTGTAAGCAACAGGAAATAGGGTGAAAGTCAGTATGTCAGCCATATCTAGGAAATTACTTATCTAAATGCTGGCATAGCAAGGGTAGAAAGCTCACTTGAAAGAGCAACTTTCCTAGCCATTTGATGCACAAAGGTGAGTTCTAAACATGTAGGCTTAGAAGACATAATAAGGTATGCTCATAAACTTCTGATTTCCTTTTTCATTCTTTTATCTATTAGTCAACAGAGTAGAGGAAAAGTAATGGGTCTGTAATAGGGAAGAAGGGTGCTGATGAACATGCCCTTCTAAGGGTGGTGTCAGCATCTGACAGGTATAATTACTGGACATGTGATTGTTTCTATCCTGACATGCAAGGTCAGCTTACTGCCTTCTCCCTCCGTGGGATCTCTCATCTCCCTGGGATGCCCTGTTTCCACGTATTCATTGCGTGGAGCTCTGTTAATGTTCAAGTGTCACAACTCTGAGGGGTGCTATTTCTACCTTGTGAGAACTTGTTTTTGTGCCAGATAAATCAAACTTGACAGAATGTTTTCTCAGGTGTATATTTTCTAACTCTTTTATGGAACTTTTTAAAAATGTGTGCTGTGAATCTATACAATACAAAATTCCTCATCATAAGCTTGAATTAAGTACTTAGTAGATTATAAGCTTTTTAGGTTCAGCTGCACTCGTGAGGTTCACAAGTTCTTTAAAGTCAGTGTTTCATTAATTCTAAAATAAAATTTAATGTGCCCCTCTTAAAGCATTGTAATAGATATGAACTACAGAAGATGGTTTCAAATACAGCTAAATTATCAACATGATTTAGTATTTTATTATACATTGGAAAATGACTTGATAAGATTTAATAATGATTAGGCCCAGCTGTTCAACAGCGTGGTTAAATATTCATTCCTTTTTATTAGAAATCTATCATACCCGTGGCATAGGCCAACACGTTGTCTTTGTAAATCATGTAGTCTGCTTTACTGTTTTGCCTGTAGACTAAAAACAAGAGGCTTTTACATGATCACAATTTCTAAAATGGATAGGAAATCAGGGGGAAAAGGAAGTAAGGAAAGTCCCAGAGAAAAGACTGCTATGCCTGTTGGTTTTGAGCATCCTCTAAGAAATACCTCAGTGCTGGATAATGTCCTCTAATGTTTTGGTAGCTTTCATGCATATTCCTTTGAAAAATTCAGAGAAGAATCAAAATAGACAATCTCTAAAATTATTCCTTAAGAAGTAAAAGATTTGCACAGTGAAAATTATGGTACTCTGAGAAAAGAGATTGAAAAGGATTTGAGAAAATGGAAAGATATTCCACACTTCTGGATAGAAAGAAGCAACACTGTGAAAATTGTCATAATACCAAAATTGTTATACAGATGCAATACAGTTCTGATTAAAATATTCTGATTAGTATGCCTCACACAGCTAGAGAAAACTTTCTTCCATTTGAAATCAGAATGGACCCAGAAAATCAAAACAAATCTTGGGAAACAAACAAACAACAAAAAAATAGGAGGTGTCACAATCCCTGACCTGAAATTATACTATAAAGCTACTGTGATACAATCATCATTGTAATGGCATAACAACAGATGTCAGCATCAATGGACAAAGTAGAAAATGCAGCTACAACTCCAAACATACTCAGCCACCTCATTCTGATAAAGGGCCAAACATGTTCACTGGAAGAAAGATAGCCTATTTAATAAGCAGTGCTAGAAAAGCTGACTTTCCACATGACAAAGGATAAAATTAGGCCCATGTCTATCACCACGCACTAAACTGCAGTCAAAATGGATCAAAGATTTAAATACGGAAACCAAAACACCAAATATTCTGCAGAAAATGTAGGCAGAAATCTTAAAGATATAGGAGTAAGTAGAGAGTTTGTGAACAAAAACCAACCTGCACAGAAAATATTTCAAAGAATCAACAGCTGAGATCTCTTCTTTCTGAAAAGTTTCTGCACTTCAAAGGAAATCTTCATCCGAGTAAAAAGAAAACTCACAAACTGGGGAAAAAATGTGAGCATCCCTTCAATAAAGGCCTTCTATCTGGAACATATAAAGACTTAAAAAATATCAGCCCCCCCATCATATTCAAAGGCCCAATCCAAAAATGGGCATCTGAGATGAAGATATACTTTTCAAAGGAAGACATACAAATGGCCAGCAAATATATGAAAAAATGTTCAACATCATTGGTCATTCAAGAAATGCAAATTAGAATACCACTGAGATTCCATCTCACCCCAGAAAGAATGGCCAACATAAAGTCAACCGCTAACAAATGTTGAAGGGGCTGCAGGGAAAAAAGGAACCCAACTCTACTACTGGTGAGAATACAGACTCATATAACCATTCTGGAAATCAGCATGGAAATTCCTTTAAAAACCAGAACTGGAGGTCCCCATTCAAACCAGCTATTTCCATCCTAGGTATTTTCCCAAAAGAACTGAAAATATTATGTCACAGAGAGATATGTACACCCATGTTTATAGCTATTTAATTTGTCATGACTAAATCCTGGAAACAACCCAGATGCTCTTAAACTGAGGAATGGATAAAGAAGATGTGGTATTCTTACAGAGTGGAGTATTATTCACCTATAAAATAGGATAAATTTTAGGTTATATTGGTAAATGGATGCAGATAGAGACCGTACTGTTAAATGAAATAAATCAGACCTGCATGTGCAAATATTGTATTGTTTCCTTAGTGTAAGAACATGAGAGAAAATAAAATCTTAAAGGTACAATAGATACTGAGAAAAGGGTATGAACTTGTTCAAAAGGAAGGAATTACTTAGTTGAGAAGGAGAATAGGAGAGGCAGTGAGGGAAAGAGATATGTTTATGTATGCGACCAGGGTAGGATGGTTTGGGCAACTGTACTGTGGATTTATGTTGGTCTATGGAAAGGAGAAGTTAATGCTTAATTTGTTTTGTCTCCCATTTTCAACTCTTTGACCTTTTTGTCATCTTAATGGATTACATAGTTCTTTCTTCTTTATTCTTCCAATTTTACATGAATGTCTCTGGTAATATGAACAACTAGTTGCAGGACAACAGTACACATTACAACAAATACTGTGAAATTCATTATTTTGTTAAGAAAAATTTTATATCACTTCTAATTTTTTCTGCTTTAATACTATTTTGAACTCTCTTTAGAAAATTAAAAATTAAATAAAATCATTCCTTAAATATATAGAGACTGAACAATCACAAATTAGTCCCTGACCATTTTAGCAAATATTGAAGACTTCAATATTTTGGAAGATAATACTTTCTAAAGAAAACATACTAGGTTTCCATTGCATGAGAAAAGCTTATAATTACCAGTAGTATTAACATTTTATCAAAATATTGATTTATTTGTACTAATAACTCATCTATGGGTTGACCAAAGCAGATACATACAGAGATGATTATACACATGTATATATGTGTATATATTTTATATATGTATGTGCATATATGTGTATATATATATATATATATATATATATATATATTATATATTAGCAAAATCAGCAAATTACTTATGGAACATGTGGGTTTTTTTCCTTCTTCTCCTAATTTTTTTTTTTTTTTTTTTTTTTTTTTTTTTTTTTTTTTTTTTTTTTTTTTTTTTTTTTTTTTTTTTTTTTTTTTTTTTTTTTTTTTTTTTTGTCTTTTTGAGACAGGGCCTTGCTATGCAGTTGAGGCTGGTCCTGAGCTCACTTTTGTAGCCCAGGCTGGTCTCGAACTCACACCAGTCCTCCTGCCTCAGCCTCCTGAGTGCTGGGATTACAGGCGTGAGCCACCGCGCCCGGCTTCTTCTCCTAATTTTTTATCCAGTTCTAGAAATGGCAAATTAGTAGAAGTCTCTTTTCGGTCTAGAGTCAAAAGAGTTGGAGATATTACATGATTTACAGACCCAACATGTTGGCCAATGCCATGGGTATGATTGATTTCTTATAAAAAGGAATGCATATTTATCCAAGCTGTTGAACAGCTGGATCTAATAATTTTAGATCTGACCAAGCCATTTTCTAAGGTATAATAAAATACTAAGTATATATGTATTATACACATTTATATGCATACATATACAACTTGCTAATTTTGTTAATTGATATGAATTCTGCTGTTACTGTTAGGGCTCAGAACACTTATTTCCTAGGATCCAACAGGGACAATCTGCCTCATTAACTTATCCTTTGCACAGAGCCTTGCAGTTTTTTTCCAAATTTATTTGTGATATATCATCAGACCACCATTGTCACTAAGACCTCTTGGGTCTTATTGGCAAATGACTTTATTATTCTAAATTCTTTTCCATTTGCAAATGTTTCTGGAGGAATTTCAGCTTTGAGCTTTACAGATTACTTACTGAAAGGGGTCTGGGAGTTATTGCTATCCATTGGGTAATTAAGTAGTTCCAAGGAAAATAATAAAACTATTTTGTGCCTGGGAGATTAGAATGGCACAGAGTGACTCATATTAGTCAGCTGAGTAATTATGTAATTACAGAGGAAGGGGAAGAAAACCTTTCAGATTGTTTTCCCTAAGAGGCCTCTTTGGAAGTTTTCCAGCCCATCAGGTACTTATGTAATTAGGTCAGGGGCACAATCCATAAGGAAAGACTAGTTTGTTTGTTTTTTTTTTTTTTTTTTTGTACTGTTTTTGTTTTGTTTTGTTTTTAACTTTATATAAAAGAATCCATCAGAAAAAGAAAAGGACCTTTTAAAAGATTCACACAAACCACCCAAGTACTACATTGGATGAATTTGAGCCTAGATCAATTGATTTCCAGCAGCAACTCTTCCCAATGTACCTGACTATCTATCAGCATTTGGAAACTGAATTAGAGAGAGTGTCCTACACGTACAGGCTAAAAGGATAATTGCTTAGGTAATCCCTTGACTTTTAATAAATATTGTCTACACAGAGAAAAAAACTAGATGAAAAAATGTTTAATTTGGGCTGTGGATATTGCTCAGCAAGGCAGCACCTGTCTGGCAAGTGTGAAGTGCTGAGTTTGATTCCTGGTACCTACAAAAATAAATAAGATAAATAAATAAATAAATAGATAGATAGATAGATAGATAGATAGATAAATGGTTAACTTTGTATTTAGACCATCTAAATTACCCATCTCAATTTCCTCTGCAATTTTTCTCAGTAGTTGGGTCTTGATTATTGAAAGCAAATTCCTCACTATAGGATGTCCTCATGAGCACATGCAGCATTCCTACATCAATACATAACCATAACAGCATATATCAATTTTTTAAGGCATGCATTCATTAAATCAAGGGTTTACTGTGTTATGCATACATCCTTTAGTTGTTTAAAAATAATAATTATGTGTGTGTTGCTGGTACATTCTGTATGTGTGTACTTATAATATTTGTTTGTATATTTTCTGGTTTCTTTGTTTTGT
The DNA here is from genome assembly GCA_004027025.1 of Myocastor coypus. Taxonomy (NCBI): domain Eukaryota; kingdom Metazoa; phylum Chordata; class Mammalia; order Rodentia; family Myocastoridae; genus Myocastor; species Myocastor coypus. The sequence continues at coordinate 32,560 of PVJA010005254.1, read as the reverse complement.
TTTGTTTTGACACAGAGTCTCACTATGTAGTTCAGGTTGCCCTGGACTCACTGTGCAATCCAGGTAGGCCTCAAGCCCATGGTAAGCTTCTGAGTGCTGGGATCACAAGTGTGTGCTGCCACATCTAGCAGCTCTTGCATTGCACACAAATGGAGGTTTCTCTGGCTAAAAGCATTCACTCTGATTTCTTATTCTTTGTTGGATTGTTATTCTTCATCCAGCCATGCTTTCATAGATTTAAGGTATTACAGAAAAAGAATTTTTTTTTTCAGAGAGAAGTTAAGATCACTTTTTCACTTTAGTTCTGTAATAACATTAATGGATTCTAGTTCAGAAAGTATGTGCCATAGTTTTCAGTAAATTTGTGGAAATCTTGTGATTCAGTCAATATTGAAGGAGCCCAGAATAAACAGTGGAAGGACTTAGGCTGTGGAGAAACTGAGTCCCAAGTACTGGGAGTAAGGAAGTAGGCTTGGGAGGGCAGACAGAAGAGCCTTGGGAGACAGATGAATCCCTTTCCCATTATAGATAAGTTTGTCTTCTACTACTGCAGACTCCAGCACTCATGTGATGGAACTCAAAATTGTCAGAGTTTCACCAAGTATAGAGCTCCAATGAAGCTCTGAGAATTTCAGCATTGAATATAATATAAGGCATTATAGCTCAAACCAGCAAATTATCTTTGTTTATTTACACTTTTATACTTTTTTTTCAATAGCAATAACTGTCATGAAAAACCTGGTAGAGTTTCTATGCCTGGCCATGAAATTAAAAAGGCAAGACTATGTACTTTTGGTATTTTGGCTTTGTAGACATACATATGCCATAGGCTCCTTATGTAGTAGTAAAATTGAAGCATGCTGTGTTTTCACAGTGGTTGGACTTTTTGATAGAAGCTGATGGGAAATTTACTGGAAATTTAATGAGCATTTTAGGTACTTGGTAGTAGCCACCTAATTTCCTGAACTTATTTTTTCAATAAAATCAGATAATAAATTGATAAATTTTTGGGACACTTTGAATGAAAATGTGTGTATGGTTCAGATCTGCCACCTGCCCCTGCCAGAGCCCTCAAAGCCCAGTAGAGGGAATGACAGGTGGAGAAGGACCTGAGTGGGAAAGATACAGTGAGCACTATAGTCAAATATGTAGAAGAGAACACTACTAAGCATTTGAAGAGGAACAGTTTTGTACAAGAAAGCAGTAATTTTGAATTTCAAAGGCTAAGTGATTTCTAGATCAGTGAACAAATATTTTGAAGAGATGGAAACATATATGCCAAGCCTGGGTAAGTATAGCAAGGCTCAACAGTTTCATGTGGCACCACATCAAATGGCATGACAAAATGATGGTGGACACACCACACCTACAAGTCTTTGCTCTCCACCTACTCTCATGCTGTAGCTGTAGAAACAGTTGCAGAAGGTAATTCACTGTGGCAGGGTTAGCTGCTCTGGCTATCGGATACAGGGAGTACAACAAAAGTCATCATGAAATGGTCAGTATTTCATGCAAGACTGATTCCAATCATGAGACCCACAAGCTAATGCTAATAAAGAATTCTTTCTCAAAAGGCTCAAGATTCTTTAGTCTTAAATTTGACCATTCAACACCTCATGAAGTGACTAGATTTATAGAAAAGGAATTGTATATATTTAGTTTGAACAGTCAAATCCTTCTCTAAAACATAACAGCAATTCCATCCTCCTCTGTTTTAAAACATTGGTTCCCATTCCCCTGAGCAATCATGTTAAATTTTCAGCAATTTTATTATATTACATTTTAATATTTCTAAATTGCTTGTCCACGTGTATTAAAATTTAATTTTAGACATAATTTTTGGAATCCAACTATAAAGGATAAAGATTTAACTCTCTCATATTTGTGTATTTATTTCCTTATCTATATTTTCCAATATATTTATGTCACAATTCATAATTCATGTTCAGGATTTACACATAGAATTATGTAAATATTGGCCACACATGAGGATGTTCTGTACTATAAATATATTTTTTGTCTCCTATAAATTAGCTTGATTCTTATATGCTATCCCCTGTTCTTCAGTTTTACAAACATCATTGTGTTAGTCATTTCTGGCCAACAAAGTTTCTGCTATGCTTTCCAGTTATTTACATTTTGTTGGTATGTCTTGGTTGTTGATTTTTCTCCATTGATTCCCCACTAGCCTTGGATTCTTCCCCTTGAGAATAAAGCAGAGGTAAATATGTATCTTGATGTACCATGTTTAAGGACTAGGGGCTTCTGTCTGGGGTGGCCGAGAAGGAAGGAGTAGAATTCTGAGCATAACTGCTCATCACAGAGGAAAAGCAAGTTTTGAGATAATTCAGAGTTTCAATTGTTTGTCAAGGATATTAAGAAACACAGATACAGTATGTGTGTGGAGGAGGAGTCAGAAGATGTGACTGTCATGAACATTTGTAAGTTTAGAAGGGAGTGTTTCTGGCAGTAAATTTTGACCTGATAGTTATAATGAAAGAAAAAAGGAAAGTTAATAATAAATTGACAGAACTGTCCAAACTGTTTCTTGTCTAAGACTAGGAGCCCAGCCTCTTTAAATCTCCTGTGTGTAAAAATAAGAAAAAGAGCAGAAGGTGATAGAGGAATGAGTTTGACCATTGCTAGAGCTTTACTTTTTCATTTACCTGTTTAAATGCATGACCATGTGTTGAAACATTGGACTTTACTGCATAGATGTGTGCAGCTATTACATGTTAATAAAAATAAATTTTAAAGAAGTTTAGGGCAGCAAATTACTGGTCAGCTTGAGTGGAAATGGCCTGCTGAATTGAGTTAGCAGGATTCAGGCAGCTAGGAGGGGAGGATTGTATGCTGACTCCTCCCTCAGAGAAGGTTTGGCTGTTCTCTTCCTCACTCAGGAGGGCTGCTGGTCTCTTAGAAGGTCCTCACCTGGGCCTTGAGTGCACTCTTCCATGGTGCAGACATGTTGGCCCTGAGACTTTGCAGCACAGATCCTTCCTTCTCCATCTGGACTCCACAGCCTCCTGCTGTGGACTTGCAAGGGACTCAAGACTCTCGGGGACATTACCATAGGATCCTGGCCCTTAAATTATTCCTCAGACCTCTAGCATGCAGACAGATCTTCTGAGCTCTTCTACATTTGACTCTGGGCCCTGCGTTGAATCTGTTTTCTTGAAAAAACACACTAATACAAAGTAGAAAGCTTATAGAAATGTTAACTCTATGGATCTGAACATTATATTTGACCATGGTCATATTGTATATGACCATGGATTTGACTATATACATGCATTGAACTATCCAGCTGTACCCTACACATTTATGTATGTAAACATTTGAAAAAGAAAACTACATGGTCAATTCAGTCACTAATGTTAAAAATGCTGTTTTTAATTAAGTAGGAGCATTAAGTTATCAGACAGCAGATACTCAAGGAAGTTACTTTTCAAAAACTATCATAAGACAAATGTATGAACTGAATAAACATGAGATAAACTGTTGTAAGTATGGAGAAAAAGGTGTAGAAGAGCAAGTGAGGAAGCTTAGAATGTATGCCTACAAGAAACTTAGAATTCTATGCTTAAAAGATGAAACGTTTATATGAGCTTTGAAGCTTTTAAATAAACAATATTTTCCAATGTTTTAGTAATGCATTTTGTTTGAGGAGTTAGAATGTACCATGACCTAAAGTCATAGAGTGGCATGGTGACCTGGAAGACAATGGATAGTGAACTTGAGCCATGTTCAGGTTAATATTTTGAAATATTTATTTAAAGACTCATGAAATAGATTAGCACCAAATTTTAGAAGATGATTATTTGGGTTTTTTGAAGGATCAACCCATATTCTTTTGCTTAGCAGTCCTAAATCTTTTGACATTTAGAAATAGAAATCAAATGCTGCTTATATTGCCTACAGAACTGTCAGTCAGTCTACTATGGCAGGGGCAGGGGTCAGATGGAACAGGAGATTAGCTGGCCTTCCTGAGCTTTCACCTACCTCACCCTGACAGAGAATGTTGGTAACTATAAGCATCTGGCCCAAAAGCTACAGCTGGTGGAGGAAGGGATGATGGGGATATCTCATAAAGGACTATATCCCAAGAAATCAAGCCAAAGCCTAACTACATGCACAGTGATCTTTACCCACAGGCTTGACATATTTGGAAGAAATTAATATTCTTGTCAGTATTTCTCCCTTCTAGTAAATAGAAGTTCCTGAAATTATGAATGTGCTGTAGAGTATTATTCTCCTACCAGCAACAATGACTCCAGGTTGAAGATTTTGTATGGAATTCTACCGTGAGAAAAGAGTGTACAAATTTTTGAGTAAGACACTAGGGTAGACTTTCTGCGTGAGAAGAAAAATAACGCAGCTGTCGGTAAAATATCTTAGAATGGAATTGAAATAGCAATAAAGTGCAAAGATGGGACACTGTGATAATAGGAATAAGAGCAGGAAGGAAGAATCTAAAGTGGCATCTCAACAGTGAATCTGGGAAGGTGGGCTATGAAAGAGAATGGACAGATAGACACTCTAGGGCAATTAGAAGAGAGGATCGGAAGGACTGTAAGAGCCTAGAAGTCCACATTTGGTAACTACATACTTGATGACTCCATTCACAGAAATAGAGATGTTATTGGAAGCAAAAAGTGGGGGAGAGAATGAAATATCGTAGACATGAGTAATTCAGGTTACATGGGTTTACCATGGGAAAATTTCAAGAGAATATTAGAAATGGGAAGTTAGACTGCAGAAAGGACTGAAAGAGAACCTTCAGTGGAAATACGGAACATCAGTCAGAATCTGAATCATATGCTGTGTAGAGTTCAATCCCTTTCCCACATAAAGCAATTTTATACTTTATCTATAAAGTAAGTGATTTGTTGATTGATACATTGGCTGATGTTTGTTTTCTCACTACCAACTTTGCTTTTGAGTTTAGTAGCACTGGTATCATTACCAAGCTTTTCTAATGAAGATTGTCAATTAATTGGGTTAAGCTGCTTCATTTTCCTGTGGTTGTCTTCTCTCAGATGAAATAGAGATAAAAATAATAATTTGAAAGGATTATTATAACAATTATAGAAGCCGGTATTTCACAGTGCTTAGAACAGTATCTGAGGAGTGCTTAAGTCCAATATAACTATCATGGTTCTTGTAGGTTTGGTTTTGTTTTAATTTGCAACTGGTTATTGTAGCCTGCTGGTTTTTGTACTTTTTATGGTACCATCAAATTTCACATGAAATAAAATGACTAAGTAGTAACTAAGTGCTCATTAACATAAATCTTGGGTTGAAAGAATATCACAAATATCATTTTTCTTCTAATCTCTGGACTCAGTGCAGTTGGCCAAGTGTCATAAAGTGAATCAGGGACAAATTATGAAGATTTAAGTGGAGGCCATTTGATTTATAATTCAGTGTGCTTTCCCACCACATTCTCCCAAAAGTCTCAGTAGTTTAGGTCTCCCTCCTACATCCCTAAATATATTTATCACTCTTACTGTCTGCCTAAGGCAAGAGACCTTGTTCATTGAAGATCTTCAGAGACCCAACATAACCAGGCTCCATCCATTTCATTATCTGCTTCTGTGGTCACTAAGAGAGGGAAAAAGGAAGGGCTCCCATGCCTATTTCATTGAAAAAAGTAAGTTGACCACAACTAGCTTACACTGGACAGAATAAGTGCAGTTATTATCAACTCATTAAAATTTTTCAGTGCAGACATGAAGAAGTATGATATGTATTTGTAGAGAGGCTAGCTTTAGCAAATCAAAATGCAAGACACTAAGATAAATTAGAACTTCAGGTACATATGGGTTAGTTTGATATATCTTATGAAATAAATGGACACATCATATGAAGATTTTTTATTTATGTAAAATTCAAATGTAACTGGGCATCATTTGTCTGAGCTACATTTCTTTCATTGCTGACATCCAGAGTTAAGGGGGATAAAAGAATTATTTGGCTCACAGTTTACAGAGGTTTCATCCCATAGTTGCCTGGCATCCATGGCAGGGTGGCATATGGCAGAGGAGCATTACAGAGGAGAGCAGTACATGGTGCCCTCAGAAGCAACACCAACAAGAAGTAGACAAGAATTTTCTGTCCCTTATATTGTATGCAAACCACCTACCCAAGGGTGCAGGTAGCACCCAGAACCTTAACAGTAACCAAAACTATACCAAACCCATCAATGGGCTGATTTACTAATCACACACTCTTAATCCCAGCATTACACACTCTAGGTTCAGCTCCCTCATAGAAAGCCGTAGGACCATGTAAGGCTTTGATAGGAAAACTAGCTACAAACTATAATATGTGTCCTTCTATGTGGTAGCCTATGAAAACTCCTTAACGGATTTGAAATAAGGTTGGAAAAACACACGACAGTAAAAGATAGCATTTATTTTAAAATATTATACATTATGTAATTATAATATTACTACTAATTATAATATATTCTACTATAATATATAATATTAACTCCTAAACTGTGAGCCAAGATAAATCTTTCTTTAATGTAAATTGATTATCTGAAGTGCTTGTTATACTAATAATGGAAAGGCACCTAACACAGTGTGAAAACTATCAGGCAAACAACATTCTCTTTTAAAAATTTATGAACTAATTCAGATAACACACTCTTTGATCTAGTTCTTGGATGTTCACATACAATCACACCAAGTGTCCTGTTCTTGGACATAAGAACAAAATTTTGTTCATATTCACTTTACCTTCCATTTACAAGCAACTTCCTTGGTTAAGCAGGTTCGCAGTAGATTTTTTTTTTTTAAGGAACTGAATCAAATCAAAGTTTGATGGCCGTCCTTAAAGTATAAATGCAAACCATATACTGACATTTCAGCTAACAGCTTACTTTTAAAAAATCAGATATCCTTTGCTGTAGGAGCCTATATTCTATGGAGAGTAACCCCTACAATTCTCTTACAAAGAATTTGCAAACAAATAGAAGGAAATCACAAAACAGTAAATACAGCCCCTGTGTGCCTTATGTTCATAGACTGTTGACAGGGTTAGTGGGTTTGGAAGTCATTCTGCTTTGACTGTCAACTAAAATTTCTCAAGCTTTAAATCAATGAAGTAGGGAACTGAGGCAAGTTTAGGGTTTGTCCCTTTTCCTCACTCACCTTATAGTGTGACCTCTTGAAATATATCCTTTGGATTAAAAAAAATACTGATGAAATTACAGGCACAATGATCCTGTTCATTCTATAGAAAATGTGTGCTTGGTACAGATCGCTGTCCTTGTCCTCAAGGAATTGTCAATTTAGAGGGACTGGGTGGGTAGACGTAATCCTAGTACAGCTTGATCAGGGTTTCTACTGTGTATAAAAAGGGCTAATAAGTGCCTTACTAAGATTTGCACTGGAAGAACTAAAATACTGTATGTTACTAAATCTCATAGCCAAACTTCTCTTAAACCAAACGCTTATTTATTAATTCATTCTTTGATTTATTCATTCAGATGGGGGTGGCAAGGAACGCAGCTAAGCTCTTCATGAAATATATGGATGAATGAATTGTGATTTATTACTCAAGAGGCTGATTGCTAAGGGAAAAGGCCACGCGATAACCTCTAAATCAGCATAAGGAGACTAAAGTCTAGAAGAGCAACAAAGGAATAATGTGGAGGGTACTAAATGCACTTTTTAATCTGGAGAGATCTACAGAGGCTTTGTGGATATGGTAGTCTTTGGTGTGAATGATCTCACTCTGCATTTAACTGTGCATGCAGAGAAGCCTGTGTCAGACAGGGGACATAGAGCAAGTCCAGTCTAGGAGGCTAGAAATTACAATGTGAATTTATTTCTTTTTCCTCACACTTTTTGAGAGTTAAGGAGGAGCTTGCCAGCGAAACTTAAGAGCAGGAGGACTGTGGATGCTTAGAGAACAAAGCAGTAGGGCTGGGAATATGCAGACAAAACTATCTCCTTAGTTGTTTTGCCAAAGGCAGACAGCCCTGCTTAGGAATCCAAAAGGAATATCCAGATTATTTATGTGCTACCACTGGCGATATATGGAAGGCTGAGAGGAGCTGAGAGTTATTGAGCTCGTTCAAAGCAATCTTGATTATTGAAAATGAATGAAATTGAATTCTACTTCCTACAGAGTCATTGATTGAGAGACAAAAGCAATTAATATTGAAAATAAAATAATTGTGAACTTCTGAACTAAATTACTATGCAGATATAATGTACTGCCTCATCAGTCTTTAAATACTTCATGTATTAGAAAATTGTAAAACCAGCCTCTGAGCCAGGGTCTTCTACATCATTAGCATCTGTCCGTTCTGCTTTACTAGAAAGTAATTCTCAAGAATAACAGATTAAAAGATGATACTTCAGAGATAACATTCACAATCTAGAATACACAATCATGTTGAGAATTTTGGCTTGAAAAATAATTCTTTCATTTCAAAAAAAAAAAAAAGGAAAACAAAGCTGACTTCGTAAGGTATTGTAGGGTTCACTGACAACAGCAGAAATCTTTACGTATTGTGAAGTTTCACATTGTCATAGAGCGTTTCCTGCCAAGTACCCTACATGTACTAAGCAAATGATGAGGAATGATTCTCTGATCAATAAGCATCATTGTGCAACTGACTTATATCCTGAGGACCTCTAAGAATTGCAACTATAATGCATAGTTCCCAATTTACAATGCTTCAAACTTAGGATTTTTCACTTTATTTTGTTTTGTTTTGTTTTGTTGTATTTTAGGGAAGGGTCTACAGGGTGTTCAGGGTCTCACTACTAGATTGGACTCATAGTAATCTTTCTACTTACAACCTTCCAAGAGCTGGGATTATAGGCACGCACCATCACACCCAGTCTCAATTGCCATCTCAGTGCAATCAAACCCCTGGCCCCTGCACCTACTTGGGGGCTCTTTAATCCACTGAGCTATTTGGCCAGCCCCAGGATTTTTCACTTGTATGATGATGTAAAAACAATATATGACTAACAGAAATCGTACTTTGAATTATGAGCTTTGGTCTCTAGACAAGTGCTGTGGAGTGGCTCCTGGTTGGCCATGATATCACAGAGGAAATCACAGAGTACTATTGTGTACAAGTCCTCCATAAATACATGAAATATTAAATTCCTTTTTAAACTTTTATTTATTTATTTTGGTACCAGGGATCAAACTCAGAACCTTGTGCTTGCCAGGAAGGCATTTATGCTGCTTAGTTATCTCCCTGGCCCTGAAATATTAAGTGCTTTATTTTAAAAAATGTTGTTAGATGATTTTGCCTAAAAATGTAAGCTACTGAGTATGTTCTGCAAACATGTAAGGTAGCTTAAGTTTAGATACAATATTTGGTAGGTAAAGTGTTGTCTCTCTCTTCTGCTGCTATAATACAGTGCCACTGAATGAGTAACGTAGAAACAATGAATTTATTTCTCACAGGCTTGGTGGCTGGAATGTTCCAGAACGTGGTACAAGCATCTGGCCATCTGGTGAGGGCCTTACCATGGTGGTTAAGGTGGAGCTTCAACTTGACTGATTCTGGGATTCCTGGGGAATTGGTAGCACACCTTTGCAGGTGCACCTGTGTTGGACAGGAACCCAGAGTATGGGAGTGGGGGGTTACCTTGCTGTGAGTGCTGGTAAGGATGCCCTTGGGCTGCATGGCCTCAGTGTTTGTGGAAGGCTGATTAGGGGGAGGGGCTGCAGAGTGCAGAGTCTGTGGCAGGAGTCCAGCCTCCTCCACAGGACTCCTTCAGTCCCTGGAAATATTTGGGGTGTTCTCCTGATGGCTGCTTCCTGGAGGATTGGAGAGCTCAGGAATGGGCGCAGCCCAGCAGGGGAAGCACCTCATCAGGCTCACCTCCCTCATTTACTTCCTCACTTGCGTGTCCCTATGTTTTCAATGAATCTTTTCCAAGCACCTCTGCTGGGTCTTTTTCTAGTCAGCATGTTTGTCATCTCAAAAATACTTTATTGAACACAATTTTTCCAGTATCCAATCAGCTTGCAATACTGAATGTCTAAGTGACCTCGATATGGGCACAGATAGAATTTGGACATTGATAGAGAACTTTCCAGAATACAGAAAGCTGATAAAGTCATCCCCCTTTATTTGCAATTTCACTTTCTGAAGTTTCAGTTTTGTGAGGTGAGTGGTGGCCTGAAAATATAAATGCAAATTGCAAAAGTAAATAGTTTATAGATTTTTAATTTTTGCATCCATTCAAGCAATGTAATAATGTTCTCTGCCTTCCTGTTTTGTCCTACTTGAAAAACAAATCTTCCCTTTGCCTGAAATGTCCAAGTCTTTGAGTCTTCCCTGAGGCTACCAGTTGTGAGATTATTGACCTGGTGTGGCTTATATTCAAGTAACTGTTATTTTACATAAAATGATGTCAATTGAAAGATCAGTTGTGTGGGCAATCTGAATATGCTGCCAAAAGAAGCAGAAGAGTGCTTCCTTTAAATTAGGGATTCCCAAACCCTGGCCTACCACATGCACAGCCGGAACTACACTGCACAGCAGGAGGTGAACCTTGGAGAAGGGACTGAAACTTCCTCTGTATTTGCATCCATTCTGCATTGCTCATTGTGCTGCCTCAGCTCCTCCTCCTGTCAGATCAAGAGTAGCATTAGATTCTCATAGAAGCAAGAAGCCCACCATAAGCTCCCATGTGAGGCACCTAGGGTCCAGGCTCCTTGAGAGAATCTAATATTGAAACAATCACCACCCAAACACTGTGGCAATATTTGCCTTCCATGAAACTAGTCCCTGGTGCCAAGACAGCTGAGGACTGCTGCTTAAGTGAGAAATTCCCAACTTAGGGCAAAAATATTGCATTTGGGTGTTGAAATACATTGTCTACAGGGCTCAGGGTGACTGCTATGTAAAGGGAGGAGAGTTCTTGAATCTACTGAATTCTTAACATGTATATAAAAATTAAGACCATGCAGGGACTATATAACTCACCTATAATCCTGGCACTCTGGGAGTCTGAGACAGGAGGATCACTAGTTCTAGCCCAGCTGGGAAACTTAGTGGTATCACTCAGTGTAAATACTTGAATTCAGTCCCAAGTAGGAAAAAAATGTGAGCTTCCCAGTTCTATTGCTAGCACCACAAAAAGGAAGGAAGGAAGGAAGAGAGGGAGGGGGGAGGGAGGAAGGGAAGGAGGGAGGGAGGGAGGAAAGAAGGAAGGAAAGAAAGATGAATGGTTAAGCTCTGTTCTAGAGCTGTTAGTTGCCACTCCCACTGTAATGAAATTTTGCATATCCAATTTATATGCACTATAGTGTGTGTAAATGTTTGCTTTGCGTATGTATATATGATTACAAAAACACAATTCTTATTTTCTCTGAGAGTAAGTTGGGAGGATAGAATTTTCTTTCAATGGAATAATACATTATTTATCTCTTGAAGATAACATACTGTGTTGATGTAATCACTGTTACCTCCCATCAGAAACAGAGAAAAATTTCGTAATGACCAATTACTTACTAAAGTCCATGTGAGTTGAGTGAATATAACATCGATTGGTAAGGCCTTTTAAAAAATCTGAACTATCATAGATTATGCTTCCACTGCTAGGTCTCCCCAGAGTTCTATAGCATGATGGTTCTTTCTAGTATTTTTTCCAATTATGAGGACATCCTTGGAATTTCCTCTGCCATGATTTAGTCATTGGTAGCCAGGAAGATCATTAAAAGTATTCGCTTCTAACCTTGACCTTAGGTCTCAATGACCTCATTGCATCATCTAAACATTATATATGTTTTTGCCAAAAAAATCCATCTGTGTTGTATTCAACATGCAAACCATCTCTTATTAATAGTTATAAACCAGGGTAATAGAAGTTTAAGAATTCCTTGCAATGAGGAAAGTATTCTTGAATGTCCTTTAGGCCTAATGTAAGATGTTTCACCAATAAGTTACTTTAGGTTCTCTCCATAATTTCTCTTATTCCATTTGACACTGAGAGTTGCATTTCATACCCTAGCCACTTTTCCCCATGTAAAATTCAAAACAAAATACTTGTTCTAGAGACAGAGTTTTAAATCTCTAATCTCTTAGGAAAAAAGTCATCATCAGAAATAAGTGCAAAAATAAAGCTTCTATTAATGTCGCTTGGCTGGCCTCACTGACTGGACTTGCTGGCTCATTGAGGAACTTTCCACTCCAGGTCTTGTACTGAGGCTTGGCAAGGGACAACCCTTCTCTTCTGTGCATCCTATGGGACAAGAGCAGCTTCAAAGGAAAAGGACGAGAACTTTTGTTTCAGTGTTGTAGCCTCTTTACTATAAATGTGCTTGCTTTTCTTTTCTAATGACATTATGAATCTTTCTATTTCATGTTACTGACAAAGAGTCCAAAGATCTTCTATCTCTTCCTGTTGAATAATTTAAAACATTAATCAGATACTTAAAAATATTTTACCAAGGCCAATGTGTTGAGAATTCAACCAATGAAGTCCTCTAAAAATACTCTTAAGAAGTTGAATTATTACCAAAATAAAAATGATTTAGAAAGCCATTAATTTGTATTGGCAACCAAACTTCATAGGTGGCGTAAACATACACTTCTGAACAACTAGCACTATATTTGATTCTGGTTCTAGAATTAAACTGTTTCTCTTTTGACACCACCCAAAGCAATATTTAATCATACACTTTCATTTTGCTAAGGTAATAAAGATTGACTTTAGAGCATAAACTTTCTGTCATTAACATTCACCTAAATGGCACTGTGTTGCCATTTGGTTAATTGTGTCTGGAGTTCAAAGTTTTGATTATGGCTGATTTATCAGATATAATCTTTTAAAGGCATAAAATTAAATAGTGACAGTACAGGTAAAAAAAGGTTAACTTACTCTAAATCATTAAGATTGATAATCATGTTTTCATGAATATAGTGGGTGTTGATTGTACTGCCTTTGCTTTTGTGCGATTGAGTTGTATCAACTCCAGGTGGTTAAGTTCAGGAACTATTCTGGCAGCTGTGGGTCATTATACATTATAGGGTCAATCCAAATGAAGGCCTTTTGATTTTCAGACATTAAAAAGCTTAAAATCTCTTTTCATTGGATAAATATTTAATGGGGTCCATACTAAATGAATCAAAAAATATAACCCCTGCCTTCATGGACTTTGTTAACTACACCCAAAACAATTGCACAGTAAATAATTAATTTACTATAATTTGAGAAAAGTAGCAAACTTGTATCTTGAAACTAATACAGAGTTAATGCTGCATTATTTTTAATTTTAATTTTCTCCTATGCAACTAAAAACTAACAATTAACTAGATAGTACATCACAATTATTAGATTTTAAAAATTATATGCTACTTCAATTGTTGAAATGGTCAGTTTACATAAAAATGATTATCAGTAGGTGTATTTCAAATATTTTAAAAATTATTGTTATATTTATAATAGTATAACTAAATAATTTTTTCAGTAATGTAATGTAATTAATGAAAAAAACTTGAAAGTTAAGAAAGACCCAAACAATTTACTGGTAAGTTCACCACTATTACAGGCAATTAATGGTAACATTTGGACTCGTATTCTCTTAGGCACTTTTTAACACATGCATCATGTGCATTTGTGTATGAAATAAAACTTACTGCTCACATTATTTTTATAGTTGTCTACCTCTTAGAGTAACCATTTTCCCTATAATTATTACATTTTTATAATGTAATCTTAATGGCTACACAATATTTAATTACTTTGCTGCATCTTAGTTAAGTTAATTTAAGCCACTATTTACATGCATTTATGTTACCTCCATTTTTCACTTTTATAAATAAGGTGGATGCTTACTTGTCCTTGCTAATTATATCCTCAGGGCACACTCTGAAAATGGAATTGCTTGGTTAAACTCCTGAGGCTTTGGCTACGTGATGAAAAATATCCCCACCAAAGCCCATGCTGATGTAGACTTCCACTACCTAGAAGCATGCATACTCTTGCCATACTTCACTTTTACTACATACTTGCTTTGATTTTCAGCTTTGTCATTTCAGCAGTCACAAAAAAAAAATCCCTTAAAAGTCACTGTTCTATACTTCTTATTTCTTGTGAATTTAGAAAGCATATTCAGTGATGCTTTAATATTGGTAATGGGGGCTGGGGAGATAGCTCCGAGGCACAAGTGCCTGCTGGGCAAGTGCAAGGTCGTGAGTTCGAACCCTGGTCCCACAAAAAAAAAAAATATTGGTAATGTTGCTTTTAAACAAACCTAGAAAGAAAATCAAACTTAGAGGAAATGGGAATGGCCCAACTGTGAGTGCTCTGAAGAAGTTCAAGGTCATGCTGTCTACAAAAGCAACTCAGCAGGTTACAAAAGAACACAGCAATAGAAAGAGAAGAACAAAAAATTTGTTTAAAGAAAAAAAAAAAAAAAGCAAAATCAGAGTCAAAATTTTCGTCCCCCAAATCAAGGTTTGCTGTAATCTCAGATGAAAAAAAATTTTAGGATGAATTTCCTAAATGCGGTGGCATATTAGACTTCTTTTACCGTCTCTTAAAAGAGACTACAGTGGCACAGTCAGAGAGAATTACATTGTCTATGAAGACTATATTCTACTAGAAATGATGAAAGGAAAATACAGAATTATAGGATCCCTAGAAAATATCTTTCTCAATGGACAGTAATTACCAAAATTAAATGATTCTAAAAAAACTGAGTGACTGTGTTAAATGCAGTGACTATGTCAGAATTAAAAGAAATTCAGAAGACTTTCTAACTGAGCCTTACATTTTACAGATGAAATATATGAGGTGACTTACTCAAGATCACATACCTGTTAAGTAACAACAGAGATAAATGTAAACAAAGTAAAAACCAACCTCTATTTTCTTGTAAAAATGCAATATACTATGTGGGAAACAATCCTCTCCTTTACATACATCTTGAATAGATGGAATGTCTCATTTTCTTTCAGCTAACACATAGATGAAATAGACCTACATTTTCTTGTAAAGTCCAGATAGTATATATCTTAAAATGTGTGCACCCTACAGTGTCTAATGAAAATAATTCTCATATCACAAAAATAGCTTCAGAGAATATATAAATAAACATTATGACTGTGTTCAAGTAAGATGTTATTCATGAGAACAGGAGGCAGGTAACACTTTTTTAACATGTTGTATTCCACTAACTTGTGGAATACAGAAGGAGAAGATTCTCAAGAGTTTTATAACTCATAAAGCTTGAGGAGGAGGTGTGTTATGTGTAGTTATGGTGTGTCATAATGAACTGAGTTTGGGTTTCCATGGTTAGCCATGACCTTGGATAAGGGAAGTAGGTGTCTTGGTTACTTTTCTCTCATTGCTGGGACAAAATGCCTGACATCCAGAATTAAGAAAGGAAAGGTTTATTTAGCTCACAGTCTGTGAATGCTTCATTCCATGCTTGGCTGGCTCTATGGCAGGGTGGCACATGGCAGAGGACAGCAGTTCATGTCAGCAGAAAACAGAAAAGAGCAAGGGGAGGGGCAGTGGTTGCTGCAGCTAGCAAGCCGCTCACCCTTCCTTATATTGTATTCAGGCTATCCACCCCAGGTTGGGTATAACATTCACACACACAGTGCCACAGTGGACCATAAATTAGTCACAAACTTTAGAAGCCACCCCAATGTCTGCATGAGACTTTAGGGGGATACTAGACATAAACCATAACAGTAGTTTTGACAGCCTCATGGTATAGGCATTAATACCTAGAAGGATAAATGAGGTAATTTACATAATTCATTAATTGGTAGGTAGGAACATTCTCTTCTCCTTGAGATAAAGATAAAACCATAATTAATGTATTCACTGAGATGAATAGGAAAGAAACGGCCATATTTGCTGTCATCACAACAACCCAAAAACTTGTATGATATTGGTAGCCACCAAAGCCTTATTTTAAACTGTTGGCAAAGTTGGTCCTGAGATTTCCTTAGAAAGGATTAACACGATTGAAATTGATCTATTGCAGTAAGGGAAACACTGTAGTTTAATTCATAGTGATTTAAAAAGATAAAAGGCATTTGAAAGGGAGAAATCTAATTATAGTAAAAATAAACTTTCATTTGCCCATCATTTCCTTTATTATTTTTTATTGGGAAGACAAGTATGTACAAAGACTATAAAAGAAAACATTAAGCTATACTGGGAGCAAATAAGAAATTAATGTAATACTGCATAACTATGAATTTCTCATACTATAATTATGTTTTTATTTAATCTTTGATTTAACCTACTGGGTAATTTCCATTGATACTTTAAGACAAAATTTCTATAGCAGTTCCAAATTACTTTATTACTTTTTCTAATTCATTTGGAATTTAATATATTTTTATGACTCTGTAACCTTTTCTTTTGTGATTAGTGTAGTTGTACATTCTATTGAGTCCTTAAGATTTGAACATAGATTTCTTTGTTACTTTTTACAAATTCAGAGCTAGTTTCTTTCATCTAACTTAAACGCAAACTAAAATAATTCTATCAATTTATCATAACATTTTAATACCAGTATACTGATATCTTAAATTTAATATTTTAGAGAGTATAACATTTTATAATAGTCAAATATTAACAATAGTCATGATTTGCAATTTGAATAAAAATACTTAGTGATTTAAATTAATATAATGTCTATTTCTACATTAATGTAATTGAAACATTTTGAGAAAACAACCTGCTCAACCTAATATCACAGTGTATATTCCAATAAGCCTTAAGTAATTAAGATATTTTGCCACTAGCTAAAGATTAAGAAAAGAGAGAAGTGAAAATAGAACAAAATCTAAGAAGATATTTAAATATTGTAATTTCATATGCAGTAAAAGCAACATTTCAACTTGATAGGAAATAAGAGAATCAAGAATCAGTGAGGGTTAAAGATAGAATATGAGGATATATATTAATGGCTAAGTATAAGCAAAGCTCAAACATTTTTGTAAATAAAAATAGGTCATGTACAGGTAGAAAAAATCCTTAATAATAATTGTCAACAATTGAGTGGGGAAATGGACAAATGATGTACACTGGATATTCTCATAAGAAATTTTAATTGCCTATAAATGAAATAAAATATTCACACATACTAATACTCAAATGCATGTCAAAGCTGTATTTTGTGTTTTAGATGTATTTTGTATTTTACTGACAGAATCTAACCTTGATAGCATCTAATAATAGAGAAATCTGCACTCTTCCCTACTGTAAGAGGAAGAAAAGAGTGAAATAACTGTTCGTACAGTTAAGATGGCCAAAAGCTATTAAATTTCAACTCGAAGCATCCACAAACTCAAATGCCTCTTCTCATAAAGCATGTGAGATTACTCAAGTTCCTGGCATATGTATGCATGTATTATGTACATGGTGCTGTATAATAGGAGACAATAAAACAGAAGGATGGTGAAATAAATCACGTATATCAGTATAATGAAATAATCTATAGTTTTTATTAAAATGCACTAAATCTATGTCACATGACATGAAACTCTATGTTATATATGAAGCAAGTAAAAAATAGAAACTTCATATACAACATGTTATTTTTATTAAAATCAGAAGTTTTAATGATGTCTATCACTTTGTATAGAATAGAAGGTGTAGGGTTAACCATTTACAGTCTATAATTTTTAACACATGTGCTCATTATAAGGATTTTTAAACTTTTAAAAATAAAGTATATAAATATATAAAAATGGAAAAGAGGATATAGGACAGTAAAAATAGACACATAGGTCTATTTTTTTCTTCTAGTTTATTAAAGAATTGTTTTTGTGTATGGCTTGAAAGTGATATTTTCAGAAAAGTGTGTCTTGCCCAGAAATTCCACTGCTAGGAATATACCCAAGAAAGATACATCACAATGAACTTGTAAACACTTATTCATACCAGCACCATTCATAGTCAACAAAACATGGAAACACCCTAAGTGGCCTCCATTGGATAAATAGATAAATAAAAGCATGATATTTCCATACAGTCGGGTATTATTCAGCATTTACAAATAAGGAAAAGAAGTACAAGACATGCCTTAATTTAGATAAACCTTAAGAACACGACAAACTGAGGGAAAGAAACCACACAAAAATTGCTCGTGTTGCTATGATTCCATCTTTACAAAGCATCTGCAAATTCACATCAATGGAGACAGAAAATAGATTATTGGTCATGTAGAAGTGGAGCCAGGTGGGCGACATGAGGACTCACTGCTGCTAATTGGTATGAGGTTTCTGTTTTGTTTTGTTTTGTTTTGGGTACCAGGGATTGAATTTGGGACCTTGCGCTTGCCACGTAGGCACTTGTACCACTGACCTATATCCCTGGCCTGAGTTTTCTTGTTTGAAGGGAATTGTTTAAAAATTTAGATCTTGATAGTTCTTAGACAACTTTAAATATGCTACAACTATTGGATTCTGTATTCTAAGGATGGAATGCACTGTATATGAATGTGTCTCTAAAGATACTTTAAGTGCACGTTTTCAAAACTAGGAATGAAGAGATTTAGAACATGCAATCATGTAATCATGTGGTTTCCTTTTGGCTTTTCAGACAACACCAGAAGAAGAACTGAAAATTAGGTCAGCTTCTAAGATCCATTCTTGGAGCCCAGAAGTTAGAAAGGGTATCGATGCTTGTACTTCAGCCCTCTGAACTTGAGTCTATTTTGACTATCACAGAAATTTCCTCAGCAAATGCAATCTATATCTCTAGTAGTTCCTGGGAATGGCTTAAATCATATTGAATCCTATAACAAGGAAGTATTTCATTTCCTGTTAAGTTCTCCACCAAAACTTCTTAGCTAAGGTATATTTTTTTGGTTTTGGTGCCAAGGACAAAACTCACGGCTTCCAGCGTGCTGGTAAGCTTTCTGCTACTGAGCTAAATCCGCACTCCCTCCACCAAAACTTCTAAGGCAAGTTCGCTGTGTGACATCCTTTGTAGCTTTTTGTAACAAAGACTACATGATCTTGCAGCTCATAGATTTCTTCAAACCACACCATTAATCCAGTCCTCAAATATACTAGTTTTTGTCTGCCTTTTTTTTTGTTTTTGTTTTTAGAATTTATGTTCTATTTAATAAGTGACACTGATTTACTTCTCATAGCAGTATTGTGACTTGACCACATTTAGTATGGTTATTGAACTAAAAACTAAAGAGGTGTGTAAAACCTAAATAAAAATGCTACATAGAATGAAAGTTGTTTGCCATCACAGCAAAATTCATGTTTGACTATTTGAATAGCTGACTTACAGAACAGATTGATGACCCTAGCAATCAGAAAACCTTTGCTTTCAAATGAGTCTGAGATTTTGAGTTCAGGGTGCCTGTTTTGGTGGTGAGAAAATACAACTCTTGAAACTTGAGAACTTACATGGGATCATTAGAATCTCATTTTCAGAATCAAACTTAGAATGTAAAGTTTTAGTTTGGGAGACCCAGAAACAAATTCAGTATATCCTGCTTTTGGATTTAGCAAGAATATTGGGAAAGACGGTTAGAGTACCACCTGCCAAACTACAGTCATCTCCCCACTTTTATTTGCAGTTGAGTGTTAAACTTTTGTTGTCAAGGGCAGCTGTGGAGCTAGAGAAGAGATGATGTAAAGAAGAGAGGTAGCACCCAGACTGCCCTTTTGTAAATGCCAAGGCTAATTTTAATGAT
The DNA here is from genome assembly GCA_004027025.1 of Myocastor coypus. Lineage (NCBI taxonomy): Eukaryota > Metazoa > Chordata > Mammalia > Rodentia > Myocastoridae > Myocastor > Myocastor coypus. The sequence goes on along the minus strand of PVJA010005254.1, from coordinate 12,883 downwards.
TGCTTTAGTGTCACAACGATAACGAAGATTAAAGCAAGCCGGCATCCACTTTAGGATATGAAAGCTGGAATTTTAGATTTCATTATAAGATTGCCATCTCAACAAAATAGTAATATAATGGCAGCAGATTTCCATTTTTTCTCCATTTCTGTTGAAATATTATCTCATAAATATACTTTGATACAAAAGAGATCTCTCAATTTTATGAGAGCCCTATTTTATTCTTATGCTGACTTACTCCCAAAATACCTTTTTGATGTACAGCTTCAATATTCTTGCCAATGTCTGTGACATCAACAATCAAAAGCGGCATTTTTTTAAAAAAAAAAGTTCTTTGCACATTCATTTGTTGGCTATCCACAAGCAGATGCCTGCTCAGTGCTACTGGCTTAGGGTGTTCCTTTTAGTATTATAAAGGGATGTGTATGGCCCATGTGGCTAACTTTTCCAGGAGAAGTGCAGGGAAGTGTTCTGGAAACAGGGCATCTTTACTCAAAGCTACTAAAAAAAAAAAAAAAAAAAAAAAAAAAGCTGTAGGGAAGGAACACAAAAGAGGAACTAATACCTTTGTATTTTAATATTTCTCCTACTACAAGGAAGTACTGTTTTTCTAGTTTATTATGACACCAGATACATGTAGTTAGAAAGAGGAAGAGCCCTGTGTCTCTCAAGACTATTGCCATAAGAGTCGGTCTTCCCAGCCTTGGAACTGTCTATCCACTGATGCTGTTAAGACACCAATGTATGAGCAAAAGCCCTGATCAGTGAGTTTATGTAGGTGAGGAGCTGGAGGAAAGCATTAGTTAGTTAAGTATACCTGACATTAAGTACTATCCTAGTACTTCATTCTTCTTTGCTTTCTGTAGTCATTGCTATATTACTGTCGGACTGTTTGTTATTGTTGCTGTTTGTCTGTTAGTACATGTTTTCAGTATCTGAGCTACATATTTTTGTGGGGAATTGGTACATGTATGTAATAGATCTTAACTCATTTTACAACTCTCATCTCTGAGGCTCCATCCTATTTGCAAAAGATCTATCTTTATATTTCCTTTTATCTATTTTTTTTGTCTTTTATGTATATTTGGGCTTCTCATATAAGAGAAGCAGTGCAATATTCAACCTTATGTGTCTCATGATTTATTGGACGTGACATTATGTCTCAAATTGGAATAAGACTTTTTTTATTTTTAAGTTATCAAAATTGGTTGCAAAGCATTTGAGATTGTCCTGATTTGTATATACTTCTTCATACGTAAATAAAAAGTATATACTTTATATATACAAGTATATACAAAAAGTAGTACTTTAGTAAAATTCTAGCTCTCTGACATATTGGCATTAAAATGTCATTGGATTTTCAGCTATGCTTTTCTTCTAGACAGTCTATTTCGAAAGAAAGCTAAATATATTTTGATATTCAGAGAATGATATTCAAGTAATGGAATAAACTAAAGGACCTATGTAAGCAGCACTGGTTATGAAGAATGTTGCTCATGTTTTGTTAATTCAGGCACTGTGTTTCCACTAGGTGTGTAAAGGTTCTAGTGAAGTTTCGTGTTGCCATACACATGATTGTCCAACAGTTCTCAGCAAAATGCTCCATTTTCACTATTCTTAACCGTTGGACAGGGCCTACAAGTCCCTCAAATGAACTGAGGTGGGGTAAGATGATATCTGATGCTGTACTTGATCCACTTCTGAGAATATAGAATGTGAATGCCTTATGCTTACCTGGTCACATAGACCACACACACAAAGAATGGTGCCAGAGATTTGAGGCGTGGATGGAAGACAATGGTAGCCAATAGCTTCAATTCCAAAGGAGAATGAAGCCAGTGTTGTTTGGCATACCTCCTGATTCCAGCACTGCGATCGATGACCAGTGAGGAAGTGCTGCCGAACCATTCTTTTATCCAGAAAAGAATTTTAAACTACAAATTGTTTATAGTTATAGTTTGTAAATGTTAACTAGGATATAGATACCATTTTTTTTCTTCACCAAATGCAAAAAAGAACAAAAGGGCAGGCAGTGCCAACATGTGAAGTAAACGTTTTCTTTTCCTGAGTTACCCGAGGTTTCCTTACTACTGTGATGCTGAAAGAAGCTATTGGCTTTTTTATTTTAATGTGAGAAACATAATTTTCCTGTTGTTTTCAAAGGCTGTCACATAATAAATTGCCTTTGATAAAATATGCTTTCAATTTCTCCAATGTGGTATTCAACTTTCATTTTCATAAGGGGTTGTTTATGTTGACGGCTTGCATTTGTTGACTAGGACGTTGGTATCTGGTGCTCATTATAAAGATTTTGTACTGAGTTAAAATTCAAGAGGGCATATGCTACTATCAAGTTTATTATCTGCAAATACTTTTCTGGTTTTAATACTTGAAAATCAGGAGTGACAGTCCATTTACATAATTTTTTTATGAAAAAAAGGCAATTTTGAAAACTTTATTGAAGAATTGGGCCAACATTAGATATTGAATAAAAATTTGTTGTATATCTCCTAGAATTTTAACTCCTAGAAGTCCAACATCTAGAATTCTCAGTAGACTATGTTCATCTTTCATATTTCACTAATCTGGCTATGTGTATGTTTGCACAAATATATACATAAACCTTTCTTATCTAATGATACATAAAGCAAATCTCCAAAGAAATTTAATTTTTAATTTTTTTAGTTTGAAATTTGTGTATAAGTACAAAAACTTCTGAAAATATAGACAATAATTAAATAAAATTAAAATTTTATTTAAATTTCCATATATGGTCAGTCTCTCTAATGCATTACCTCTGTGCCCACTGATTGAACTGTGATTTGAAAATATTTTTACTTAATTGTACAAAACACATACAGACCTTTTTTTCCTTTTGCACCATTCTCCAAATAATACAGTATGACAAATATCTATATAGCATTTATACTGCATTGTATTGGATATTGCGAGTAGCTACAGATTCTTTCAAATATATATATTTTTTACCTTATATGTTGTATTAGTTACTTTTTGCTCGTTGCCAGGACAAATACCCAACACTCAAGATGAAGGAAGGAAAGGTTTATTTAGCTCACAATTTGTGGAGGTTTCAGTCCATATTCGGTTGGCCCAAGGCTGAGTGGAGCACGGCAGAGAGAATCCAATGCATGGCGACAGAACAGCAGCAAAATGGTGGCAGAGGCAGCCAACCAAACAGGGCAGCAGAGCAGCAGCACCAGCTTGAGCTACAGTCTGTCTCTCTGTCTCTCTTTATATTACATTCAGGCTCTCCGCCTTAGCTCCCACCCTAAGCTACACCCATAATCCCAGAAGTACTTCCACCCATAATCCCATCAGTATTAAAACCTATAATCCCAGGGATCATGGATCAAGTCTCAAACTCTAGAAGTCCCTGCCCAATGACTCCATGAGGCTTTGGGGGGACAACTAGACATAAACCATAACATATGTATTTTATAGAAAGGACTTGTGCACCCACAGATTTTGTTATCCACAATGAGTCCTGGAACCAATCTTCTGCTGATACCAAGGGACAATGCCACAGTGCTTTTTGCTTACTTTGTTTAAACTTCTTATAATTACTAGATTATCATCCAATAACTTGGTCTTTTAATTAACTAGCTTACCTTGGGGTCTGGTTACACATCCACAGCACTAATGCAGAGTGGACCAGCACCCCAATAGTGGTGGTAGTATTACACATAATTATATGTATTTATTATATATATATATATATATATGTATATATATATATATACATAAAACATTCTTTCTTATCTAATAATGCATAAAGCAAATCTCCAAAGAGATTTAATTAAAAAAAAATTAGTTTGAAATTTGTGTATAAGCCCAAGCCCTATCTCAATTGTAGTTAGCAGATGAGGGATGCCTACAACATGCCAGGTACCATGTTAAAAACTGAAACCACAGAATTGAATACTAGCATTGGCCCTGACTGGAAAATACAGGTAGATATTTACCCATTGAAAGAGAACCCTCAAAATGGTAACCCTAAGTGAGCACCTGAGAAAGGGAAAGATTACATTGTAGAGGGAGAAGTCTGCCTGGAGGGGTCACCTGAGTGTCCATGGCCTGTAAAAGGCAGTTGAAGCCAGATGCTGAATGTCGTTGCCTAAGAGAAGGGAGACTCAAGCAGAGGACCAAACTGCACTGAAATCACATCTTAATAATTGACAATAGAAGTTAAGCTTTTAAAAGACTTTGAAAGATGCAATTAAAGAAGCAGTTAAAAAATCAGAGAATGTAGTACACAGAAGGTTTAAGAGAATTTTCCAAGAGGGAGGAATTGGTCTGTTGAGTTAGATAAGGGCTTTTTTATGACATGATATAGCAAATAATCCAGGGGTGTTGGCAATATTTCTGTATGCTTTTTATTATACTTTAACATTTTCATATAATCATTTCATATAGAGTCCTGATGTTCCCATTACCCAAAATGCAAGTTCCTTCTGAGCATTGGCCATGCCTTATCTGATATCTGTAGTCCTAGCATTATATCTACCCTATGAAAAATGATCAGGAAATATTTGGTTGCTAAGTTTTCCTTCACAAATCTGCTTCACTTGTTCCATAGTTAATTATTTCTAATATTTGATTCTTTTCTGTGGCTTCCTGCATTTGACAGGCTGTAAGGTTTTATCAGCTGTTTTGAAACATCTACACCACAATCTTTGGCCAGGGGCAAATTAATACTTCTTGCTCCAGGAAATTACACCTTTAATTAAAAACTTAAGTTCGATGCTCATAAAAACTCTCTCTCCCTGCCACAAGTATGTCCTTCTCCTTCTGTGAACCTCTTGCCTCTTCCATTTTTCTTCCTTTCTCTTTTCCTTGCCTTTTGTAAGAATCCAAATGTCATCTTTGGTGCAAATATCTCAGCTTGTAGAATATACAAGTTGAGCAAGTAAGACAGGATCCTGACCCTTGTCCCATGAACAATACTGGAATGACAATTTAAGGAGAAAACAATGGATTTGGGTAGAATCCAGACAACAAACATTAAAGGGGTACTATTTTGGATACTTAGATTCGACACTTAGAGATTTTGTGATTCTGCTGATTTCTTCAATCAATGTTCCCAAGAAAAAGTTAACAGAAGTTACAAGATAGCACTCTCTTCCATCTGTGCATGAGTATGTTTTCATCCCATGATACCCATCGACTAAAAGAACTTAGCTGAACAGATATATCCCATGGTGCAGTCCCTTGGTACAGAGCACTGCCTGAGCTGCTGAAGGATGAATCTGATGGAGGACAGAAGCACCATCCATAATGGTGGCATCATCGGTAAGGGCAACCCGCCTTTGCCTCAAGTAATGCTCAGGGGAGAAGCAGCTTATCTTCAGGATGGCCACTTCTTTATGGTTAGTATCAGCAGTGAGCCTATCAATCAGACACTTGAGATCTTTAAAGGGGCACCAGGGCCATAAACTTTATGAAAAAGGCCAGAGACGGTATTCAGCCCTCAAGCAGATACATAGTTACCCTAAACTCAGTTCAGCATAGGGAGACTAAATCTAAAAAAGTAAAGAAGCTGACATAGTCAAGATGAATCGTAATCATCATGGCTTTTAGAGGCTAAGAGATAGAAGATAGCAGTTACCATATAGATCTTTTCTCCTTATCTATGCAGAGAAAATGGCGAGGAAAAAGGCAAGGACTGGGGGCTGGGAGAAAGGAAGGGAGAGAAAGAGGGAAACAAGCAATTAGGCTTGAACAGGAAAGCAAGGGAAGACCAAGAAAAAAAGAAAAAAAAAAAAAAAAGACTGAGAGGAGATTCTTAGGAGTCTGTAAATACTTGCCTGCTTATGAAATAAACTCATTGATATTGAGAAGACTTGAAAAATCCCATTGATTTATTCACTGTAGGCAGAAGTTAGAGAAAATCTCATTTTCATGAGCTTTCCCTCCTATCACTCAGTTCCCCAATGACACAGAAAGTAAACCTTGCTGAGGGCTCTCCCAGACAGCTTGACATTTTGTTGAATTAACTGGTGTATGTTGTACCAAATTTATCTACTCTATCTTTCCACCCAAACAAGGAACGATTTCATGCTGAGTGGGGTTCTTGGAGCACCCTGAGAACTCTGGAAACTTCCCAGAGTGATCTCTCTCCCCGAGTCTGCCTCAGAAATCCCCCATGACTCCATGACTCCCTGCTTGGATATAAAAAGCAGGAGCATTGTAAATCTCAGTGGGATTGCACCTTGACATGCATGAGGCTGCCTGTGTATACACTGTCATGATGTTTTATCTGGTATACTTCAAGAATGTCTGAAAGAAGAGGGAGTCGGGGAAAATTAAATGAATGAACCATTTTTTGTTGGGACTATGGAGCCTGTTTTGACCCTTGCATAACAAGTACCTCATATACAAATGTCGAGCTCTAAAATGGATAGTGCATTTATGATGGGATGGAGAGGGGGAGGACCGTCTGAGCCAGCTACTTATATGAATGATTCAATGAAGCTAAAGTGTGACTGTAAATCCCTAGGATTGTTATGACAAAGTGTCGCAGCATGAGTGGTTCAAAACAGCACAAACACGTTGCCTGATAGTACTGGAAGGGAAAAATCTGAAATCAGGGTGTCAGCAGGGTCATGCTTTCTTTGAAACCTCTAGCAAGGAGTCCTTTCCTGATTCTTCCTAGATTTTGGTTGTTTAGCAGCATCTGTCTGAATCCTTTAGTCCCATATTCTTCCTCCAATCTCTGCCTTCACCAGCATTCTCTCCCCTCTAGGTCTCTCTTCGAATAGCTGTCTTCTAATAGGACGTAGGTCATATTAAATGGGAGGCCCACCCTACTCCAGTATAATCTCATACAGAATAACTGTATCTGTAACAATGCTATTTCTACATAAAATCACGTTCTGGAGTTTAATCTGTTCTGAGGAGGAAGGAGGTTGCATAGAAAATCCATAGTGGTAACCATAGAAGAAGTGTTAAGTGAACAAACATAAGCTATTTTTTAGTTCAGTTCAGCACACATGTAAGTACAAATAATTGACATCAAAGACCAGATGAGACTATCAAAATAAAGCCACCAACATGACATGGGCACTTAAGAGTGCCTGAAAACAGCAGTGTCCCATTATTAAAGATCTTTCAGATGGAGATATACATAAAAATTTTACTATTTTCAGTGTACCAAACATAGAAGACACAGTAGAAATTAAACAATAGTAATTTTACCAGGCGCAGTCCTAAGTATCTTAGGTAATCTTAATAATAATCTATGTGACAAGTGCAAGGCAAATCCTGGGTGTTTCTCTTTTTTAATAAAGATTACATCTTCATTCTTTGTTTTAATTTCCTGAAGACCTGTGTTATTTCATCTATAGAGTGAGATGACATCTATAGAGTGAGTGCCCTTGCTATCTCTTAATTAGCATGGCCACTATGCTAGCAATTTTTCCTATTGCTTCAGAACTTAAAGAATATTGGCATTCAAAACAGGGCTATAGTGCGGTTCACTCCTATTTTTCCCTTGCCCTTGGGAAGTTGCTTCCACCTACTGGACCCGCAGTGTTTGTCTGTCTCAGAGTGCAATTGGCAGAAGTAAGTGCCAGGAGGAGTCCCTAAAATGTAAGAATGTAGTGGTCTTGTTAAAAATCATCCCGTGCCAAAGTTAGCTCCCGAAAAGCTGCCTTTTGGCTCCTCACTGTCTATTTCTATTGTGCTCCAGGAGTAAGTGCTCAGTTAATGTCTGTGGGAAAAAAGAATGTCAGTAATTACGTAGCAGGCAGCTCATGTACACAGGAAGTAGTGTCACAAACAATACACCTTAGCTAGACAAATTTAAATATATCCTGCTAATCTGTACTTGAGGCTTTGTTGAAAGAAACCCACACTAGAAGCCAGATGATGTTCCCTTCCCGCCATACCCAAGGGATTGCTGGGTAACCTAAGTGCCTCGTCTCACCAGACTGGAGGGTTTGTCTGTGGGGAAATCCTACTTTAAACTCTTCTTGCCAAAGGATCAAGGCATAAACAGGAAACCCCTTCTCAGTAAATTTAGTTCTTTCACTTCCCTTCTAAACCATGAGATTGTATCCTTTCAGGTAACAGTATAATTAGTTGAATTAAAGAGATGATAATGAATTAGAGGACACACACCTCTGTCATTATTAAACAGATACAAGGTACAAAGTGAAAAATGCTTAGAGAAGAAAATCTGATTGTATTGTGTAAGTGAAATAACTAGGAGACTGTAATTACAAATGGAGCAATTGAACATGTTAATTAAAAAGTAACATGCTGTGGTTAAGAATTGGTAATAAGGCCCAATCTTGAGAGCCAGCAGCTTTGCTGTGAAGGTGATTTGCCACGAAACCCCAGTGCCACTTATGGATAGAATATTGTCAGTAGGGTTCATGCTGGAATCTCATGGACCACGAGAGCAGGCAATCAGCCAGGAATGTGAGCCTATAAATACAGAAAACCAGAAATGAGAAATGATTCATTTGGAGGAAAAGATCAAATAGCTAATTACTTCATGGAAACAATTGGTTGTGTCCCCAAATTTCCACCATATCTTAGGAGTTGTAAGTATTTCATGGGTCATAAATGGAGCAAATACCAGTTAGAGACCAATGTGCTGATCTAGGAAGTTCACAATTGTCCCCATGACGTCCAGTATGTATAGACGTTACCTCTAGCTCCAAAGGAGGTTTCATCTTATATGGTGCTAATTCTTTTCTACTGTTTGAATACTGTTATTCCTTTCTTGGTATGAGAGTATTTGGGACAGCCAAGATTAAGTACTTTAGGTTCAAATTCCAACGTCAAATATCTACAGGAACCAGGAAAGTGGTATTTATCTATCTGCCTGCCTGCCTGCCTGCCTGTCTGTCTGTCAGTCGGTCTGTCGGTCTGTTGGTTTGTCTGTCCGTCCCTCCATCCATCCATCTGCCTGCCCATCTCATCTATCTATCTATCTATCTATCTATCTATCTATCTGTCACCTATCTATCATCTATCTATCTATCTGATATGATCTGGGAGACATGTGTAAGGAACATCAGAACCATCATGAAACAGAGAAATATATCCATCACAAAGGAAGTAGTAGGGTTGATGCTTCAGGAGAATTTAGCCCAGGGTTGTCGGACTGACTTTGCCAGTTTTCTCTTCCCTTTCCCTTGATGTGTGCATCTACTCAATGTCAAAATACAAATACAATGCAGGCTCCAAGCTTGTAATCACTACTCTAAGGTGCCGTCCCAAGGGTGTACCAAGAACACTCATTCTACAAGATAGTAAATGCCATTCACATAGGTCCCATAGTCATACAGTTTGAACAACACTGCATTCTAAAGAGGTAAGACATTTTCTTGACCACAGAGTTTATGAGAACTTCAAGTGTGTTACTAAGTGAACCTCAGAGAATAAGCTCAGAGCATAAAGCATTTGCTAAACTCTGCCAACCCTTAGAACCCTTTTCTGTGGCTACTTCATCAAAGTCCTTTGGACAGGCACAATATAATTTGCTTTGCAGTAAATAATTCAATATAGTTCATGTAAGTGAAAATCCTGGAGAATTGCAGATATTGAAAACTAAAATAGTATGGCTACGTAAGGACATCTGTAAGTGGTCTTGAGAATTTAAAAAGTCACAGTTGCTGCATGTTGAATAGTAGAAAACATCAACTACCTTGCGAACTATACTTTTATTCAGTTTGGATTTTTGCATTTTAAGTTGAGAGCCTGAGACTATAAATGGTAACACTAACCTTTTATGTGCCTATTTAGTCTATTTCCTAGTACCCAACAGAATCTTGACTTCTCACATTATTTGCTGAGATATTTTTCAAGCCCCTACTGTGTGTCTGACACTATCCAGGACTTGAGTACAGTCTGCATTAAATTTCCTCTGTATATAATAGCAGTTATCACATAACCCAAGAACTGATTTAAAGTATACATTTTCACTCCATAAATTTACTATAATGCAGAACTGCTAATGAATAAAGCAATAATGTTCCTCTCCATAGGGTTTTCCTAACATTTTGAAAAAGAATACCTTGGTTATAATCATTTACTGAGTCATGGTGTAATTTGATTTGGTGGTTTTCAGTTACATAGGTAGCAATAAATATCATTTGCTTCTCCATCAGATACTAAAAATCAGAACGGTAGGAGAGTATTTGTGTGCTCTGGACAGTTTCTATTGACAGAGTACTGCCTTACTTGTTAACCCCTAGGAGTTCTCTACTTTTCTATCTATGCTGCTCTTATTTATTCCTCTTTTGCGTTATTCCGAAATATTTATAAGCACTGATGCCCAAATCTATGTCACATCTGTATAAAGTCTCATCCTTGAGCCCTTTGATTGGAAGGAAATGCTTTACCCTTCTTAACCTACGAATGTACCTATCTGTAACTTTCTTAGGACTATTGTTTTCTTCTCTCTTATAGTAAGAAATATTCATGCATAAATATAAACTAAGGGCCTGATAAATGAATTGCACTATTGCACTGCTCATCTGACAAATAGATATGAGATAGACACCAAGATAAATGTGATTCCTGCCAGCCTAAGCCTTGTAACCTAGTAATGATTTGAGTACATCTTTCTCCTGCTTAATCAAATCTATAGGAGGCTAGGATACAAAGAACATCCAGCCAGATAGCCAGCAGACTAAAGCACCTGTTTAGGTGTGCCTTAGAGTGCAGAGTGCAGCAGCCAGGGTTTGATTCCCGGTGTGTTGGCCCTTCCCAGGGTGCTGGCCCTGCCCCCAGAGCGTGCTGAAAGGGTGATTGAGACTGGGTGTGGTGGCATACTCCTGTAATCCCAGTGCTCAGTGGCTGAAAACAGGAGGATCACTAGGACTCCGATCTGTGTAGTGAGACCCTATAGATCTTGTCCTAACTACTATATATATATATATATATCTATATATATATATATATATATATATATATATATATATATATATATACTAAGGGCCTGATAAATAACTATTTTACTGAATATGAAGTTGAGTTGCTTGTTTCTCTAAGTGACTAGTCCCATTATTTGGTGATGCATCAACAAAAGTTCATTTTTATAAAAATTTGTCAATAACATTTTTTTAAAAGAAAACCATTGATCCTCTCTCCTTGTTCAAATTTCAAATTCCATTCAAGTAAAAGCCTCTGAGCTTAGCCATTGGTTGCAGATAATGTATAACACAATCTAAGATGCAAATTTGGGGACCATCCAAGAATTTGGCACATATCTGCCTCTTGACAAGAAAATTACAACTCAGTTAGTGCATGTCTATTTGTGCTTTGTCCTTGAGTTTGCTAAGCATGTTTTACCATGCATATCCAGCCCTGTTTTCCCAATACCTCATCTTGTTCTGCTAATGAAAATTGTCCTTCAACATCTGCTTGTCCTTTAGCCAACAAACTAGTGTCAGTGGCAGCATTATGGTTAAAGCCCACAGAGCCTTTTTCTGTGCAGTAATTTAGCTGTCAGTCTGGAAGTGGTAAAGCAGCAGAGAGATGGATGAGGAGCCTGGGGCATGCCTGAGCTGACCCTCTGTATGGCTCTACGTGGAGAGCACTTATTAAACTAGATAGGAAAAATCTCTCCCTCATTCTTCTTGGCCATGGCTACTTTACAGCGAGGGGAAAATATTTTAGCAGAACATGTCTAATTGCTGAGAATGCTCTATTATCACATAGAAAGTCGGAGTTCAAGTGTAGATTCCTTTTAGTATAGGATTGTCCTAAAACCCTGAAAGAGCAAATGATCACATTTGTTGAAAAAAATCCCTTGATACCACAATATTGCAGCATGCTGTTTGGTTTCTGGAGTGGAAGAAAAGGAGGACTGTGGGAGCTTTCTGTAGCAAAGTTTGTATGCAAAAACCAATGACTTTAGGCACTGATGACTACAGCAATCGACAAAATGATGTATTGTCTCTCTTGATATTTGAGCTGAGAGACTGCCAAACTACTCTTGCCTTTAGATATCTGAGAGAGCTGGAAATTTCACACATCAGCTTCTAGATATCAAAATAAATATTTAAAAATCAGATAACATTTGTATTTTGTCTCAACTTTACAGAGATGAATCAATAATCTTTTCAAAGTTGTAAGACCTCAGTTAAATTCACAAATTCTTAAACTGAACACTCAACAGGATCTACATAAGCAGTTGGGGTTTTTTTACTTAGTATAAAATTTATTTATATGTATAAAAGGTATATGCAACAGGACTCATTAAAATACAAAGAAAATTAAATTTCAGAAAAACTCATTAAAAATGAATTGCTCTTTGTAGATCATGAAAATACTTGCTCTATTTGTACTGAAACACATCAAATTGTTAGAAAAATCATAAGCATCTTCAATAATGGCTCTATTACATTTTTTCTTTTTAAGTATCACAATCTCAATGCAGGATGGTCTATAAATACCAGTGACTTCACAATCCCAAAGATAAATTCTAGATTCATTCAAAGTATAGCATCTGTTTTGCCCTAAATGATGGTAGAGAAAACAGACTAGGCTGCTGTTAGGCAAGGGTGGTGTGGAGGGCCATTTTACAGGTTCCAAAGCTATTTTTAGTAGTTTTAGATTTCTGGTAGTAGACAATAGCAATAAATGAATTCACAGGCAATAAACCGATAACCCACTACCGTTATAGAATATTACTCTACGTATACAACTACTTTCTCTTAATGAGAAGAAATATTTGTACCAATAGTGTTTAGAAAGGTTATCATGTCTGCATCTTGTACTCAGAACAACTACTATGAAGACAACTATATGCATTGTATTAATTATTGTGGCTGTCCTGCTAACATGTTTTGAAATTGTCTCATTGTTTTTTCTTACTGAAGGTAATCAAAAAAAAAAAAAAAAAGGG